>CABHPQ010129950.1:0-37781 GCA_902168405.1 Peromyscus aztecus | reverse complement strand
ACATGCGAATACTTGCATACAAAACATGCACACACACACACATAAAACTAAAATAAAAGCCTCAAGATTAAACACATGAGGAATCCTAGGTCTTCCATGTTGTTTGTGTGACTTCACTGAAGCCTCAGTTCTGAGCACAGAGCATATGTACTTCATACTGCAGAAGCCATGACACTGAGAAATGCCAAAAAAAAAAAAAATGCTGCCCAAAATACCTCAACTGAGATTCAAGACTGGCATATGTTATAGCTGGCAGTGAACTTTTCTGCTCTTATACAAGCAATGGGTTAATCATGGGACAAAGCATCCCATCGTTCTCCAACACATATCAAATTATTGTACCTTTGGATAATATTGGATTAGAATGATTCATTTTGGAATCATTGTTTGATTTGCTAACTCAGTTTTAGAAAGAACTATGAGATGAATTTTGGCTCAAGATTAGGACAGAATTTCTAATAATTTCTGAAGTATCTCTAAACACGGCTTTTTATTTTGTGTGCTCCCAGCAGTGACAATTATAAATCAAATTGTCAGTCACCTCTGGAAAATGTAGAAGACACTCTATGCCCCACAATCTCAAATATTCAACCACAATTTAATTCT
The DNA here is from genome assembly GCA_902168405.1 of Peromyscus aztecus. Classification (NCBI taxonomy): domain Eukaryota; kingdom Metazoa; phylum Chordata; class Mammalia; order Rodentia; family Cricetidae; genus Peromyscus; species Peromyscus aztecus. Next base: position 37,175 of record CABHPQ010129950.1, on the reverse strand, counting down.
TGATGTACAAGAAAACAAGCACATGTGTCTCATTATAGGCAAATTTGCTTTCAGCTTCAAAAATGATAACGTTAATTTATAAATGATTTGCCACCTCTTTCAATATGATAAAACTCAATTTCTATAAACTGGTATCGTGTTGATTATATACTTCTACTATATTATTGTAATTATGTATACATATCTAGATATACATTATTTTTTGTCCTCTCCTAACTGTCTTATAAGCCTTGGAACTTGTTTCAGTTTGGGAGCATGTGGTTTGTTTATTGATGGCTGTCGATAAGGATAAGCCACTGTACCACATCATTATCTCCTGTATGGGGAAAAGGGAAACTTTCATAGTTAGTGCAAGTGGTGGTGTTAGTTTACCCAACATATTTTCAAACAAAGCCCCTGAGAAAGGAACACCTATGTTCTCTCATTATGATATTAGACATTGTAAATAGGTGTATCCAGTACCCCAACGAGATGTCCCTACAGGGTACTAATTGGAGTGGTAGGCATGACTCCTGATGATTCCATCTTTTGCCTATGTTTATAATAGAAGAGTCTTTTCTGAGAAACTTCATTTGTGAGATACTTAGGAACTGCACCTAGGCTCAATTGAAATACAAATGCTGAAAACTATGTAACTCATCAAGAAAACAAAAGCATTGCAAGAGAAATGCAGGATTCTTTTGTTACTCTCTCTGTACTGGATACTGAAACTCAGAGACAACAGCCATGCACACCTTTTGCTAAATAGAAAATGGGAAGTAAGAAATGCTGGGTCATGTACACACAAGAGACCCTCGTTTAGTGAACGTTGGGTCTAGAAATTCCTGGCTTAGTAGAGTACAATGACCTTTTCATCACCCAGGATCTCAGAAACCTTGTAGAGGTTAACAAAGTCTTGTTTAAAAAAAAAACATACATGAGAAGAACAGTGGTGGATTTAAAGTGATAAAACCAACAATGGCAGGACAAGTAGAGAAGCCTTGATTTCTTTACTATTCATTCAAGTGATTATTCTTAGCAAACACTCATTACAAAAAGGGGCTAAAACCTGAACAATAATATCTCCATTTTATTATCTATAGTTAAATATAACAGATGGTGAAGCTTTAGATAGAGATAGATAGATAGATAGAGAGAGAGAGAGAGAGAGAGAGAGAGAGAGAGAGAGAGAGAGAGAGAGAGAAGCAGGCAGGCAGGCAGGCAGGCAGACAGACAGACAGACAGAAAGACGAGGACTGTCAGATGTAGGAACTCTTAAATATTTTAAAACTGGACCTGGAGAGGTAGCTCAGGAGTTAAGAGCTCTTGCTGCTCTTCCTGAGGACCTCAAGCTGAGTGGCTCAAAAGTGCCTGTAACTTCAGTTCTCAGAAATTTGATACCCTCTTTGGCTCTCTACAATGAACATATATTTCAGCCACTTCCTCGCATGTTACTACCTAGGTATTGTATTTCCAAAGAGCCTGTTTTGTTTAATTCTTTAAGACTTTGACAAGCAAATTGTCCAACTCAGTCATCTATAATCCACTAATTTGTCTGTACAGAGAACATTTTGCTTTCCTGTTAACAAAATCAAAATCAAGCCCTGTACTGCTATCTGCAGTTTATAATTCATAGTGGGACAGATTGGGAGACCTCCTTTTGCCATGTTACCAACCAAACATTATAAATATTCATGGAACTTTAAATGTAAACACCCTTTATAAGGCAAATTAGAACCAAAGCAAAGATTCTCTATTTTTTCCTTCAGGCAACTTGGTAATTAAAACTTGCTATGTATGCCATCATTTTTTGTTTTAAAATTTGAAGAGAATAATTGTGATAATTAGTCAGTAGCCTTTAGTATTTCCAAGGTCTAAAGACAATAATGTCATTGAGTCAATACTTTGATGTCTTATTTTTTCCCAATGTTGTCAAAAAATTATTATCAATTTTGGTGATATTTTATCTGTGCTCTAACAAATAAAACTTATCTGGGGATCAGAGGACAGAGCCAGCCACTAGATAGGACATAGAGGCCAGACAGTAGTGGCACACATCCTTAATCCTATCACTCAGGAGGCAGAGATTCATCTGGATCTCTGTGAGTTCAAGGCCACACTGGAAACACGGCCAGGCAGTGGTGGCACACGCCTTTAATACCAGCACTTGACAACTCATGCCTTTGCTTGGGAAGGACACATGCCTTTAATCTCAGGAAGTGATGGCAGGAAGCAGAAAGATATATAAAGCATGAGGACCAGGAACTCGAAGCTTTTTAGCAGCAGATCAACTGAGACCCTCAGGGGTGAGGACTCACGAGCTTTCAGTCTCAGGATTCATGGAAACAAGAGGTTGAGGAGTTGGTGAGGTGAGATTGGCTGTGGCTTGTTCTGTTTCTCTGATCTTTCAGTTTTCACCCTAATATCTGTCTCAGGGTTTTTTATTCATCTTATAATCAATAACTACATTGTGTTTAAATATGGCAATAATCTAAAATTTTATGCAATGAATAATAACAAATGGATTAGTGGATCAAAATAAAACAACTGGGTGAAGAGTTAAATATATTGGTAGTAGGAAGATCAATGGCACTTCAGACAGGCACTGTTTGGGTAGGATTATTCCTACCAGGCAAAAGATTTACAAAGTTATATTGGTATAGAACAAGCACCCCCATTCTTATTATTTAATAATTCACATAGTTTTAAAATATTCATATATGTACATATTGCTTCCATAAACATGTATATTCATACACATATACTCATATATATGCACATATGTGTGTACTTACAGTGTTTTATATTCTAATATTCTGTGTTATCATATAAATATAGACATAATGGCCAATTTAATTTCTTACAATGCCACTCATTGCTCTGCAACTATGAAGTCATTGTGAACAGATAGATTGAAGTTGTAGAGGAAGTAACTTCTGGAATAGTTTTCTCTGGAGCTAGTCAATAAAAGGAATGTATAAAAGTATGTATATTATTTATAGTTTCAAGAAATATTCTAAAAGCATCATGTCATTCAAACTAAAGGTAGAACATTCTGACTATGTACTCATAATCTTCAATTTAGATGACAATAAATGGTTCTAATCTGAAGGCTAAAATACAGTGGAAACCCAGTAAGTTCAGGCTGTTTCAGGTTCTGTAAGACATGTGTAATAGGATTTTCTGTCTTGTGGCCTGGAGGGCGTGGCACAGGGCTGAGCTGGACAGCATATCTGTGTGGGATGGAGGATGGAGTGTAGACCTGCAGCTAGACAGCATGTCCGTGGTCCAGAGGATGATAACTTGTATCCCTTTAAATGATTCTTAATACCAGTGTCACAGGTTCATGCGCCATGTTGGGTGTCAGGTCTCCAATATTATTAAGACTGGTCCCAGAAGAGAAACTACAGTGTGAATTGTTTTCGGGAAATGAATCTAAGTACACCAAGCTCTTCGTCTCTCTACTTTATTTCTCTGGGATAAAATCCTATCTAGACAGCTTCATTTCTGTTCTTATGCCTAGCTCCTTTCTTGCCGAATTTCTCGATACCTTTATCTGCTATCCCCTCTAAGTTCTATTTTAATTATCTCATCTTTGTTCTGCCCCATGTTGGTCTTTCTTCTCTCATTCTTACCCATCTCGTTCTTTCCAATCTGGCTCTTCCTCATTTTCCACCTCATTCTTCTGGTTCTCTATCTAGTTCTCCAGTCAAAATCCTCAAAATCCTCTCTAAGTCTCTGAAGTTTACACTTATAAACCCAAGCAATAGCAATCCATCCCCTCCAGTCAGGTCATCAGGCTTGAATTCCTACAGCGTTATAAAGGCAAGTAAGGATTTTCCTTAGGCAGTGACTATCAGGCTTTCTCAGTCTACATTCCTAGAAGTGGTTAGGTAAGAAGTTAGGAGTCTACAGTGTTAGTAAGGCTGTATAAGCTATCTGTCTGACCTAAGAGGCAGGCATTGTTTCCATAAGGAAAACACCTTAGTTCAGCAGATCGTTTGGCCTTGGATGCTTGATAGGTATTTTAGATAAATACACCTTTAGAAGTTCTTGGAACCACACATAGCACACAAGAAAATCATTGTAGGAATCAGCTAATATATATATACAAAAGCTAAGATACCACCAAGACTTCTGAAGCCATGGCTTGACCTTTGGAAAAGTCCTTGACCTTTCCAAGTAGTAACTTTTGTCATGGTAGCTGTATTCCATTACATTTTCCTGTGGCTTGCAGCAATAATCCACCTCATTATGACAATGAGAAGCTCTTTAAAATCAAAACTCAAGAAGACACGGATGTTCTGAAAGAAAAAAAAAGACAATAAATTGCTGTGGATATCGCTATATGTCAATAAACACTGATTGGCCAATAGCCAGACAGGAAGTATAGGCGGGACTAACAGAGAGGAGAATTGAGGAAGAAGGAAGGATAGAGGGAGACTGACTGGAGCCGCCGCCAGGACAAGGAAGATGTAAGGTACCAGTAAGCCACGAGCCACGTGGCAAAGTATAGATTAATAGAAATGGGCTAAATATAAGAGTAAGAGCTAGACAATGATGGGCCTGAGCTAATGGCCAAGCAGTTTAAATAACGTAAGTGTCTGTGTGTTTATTTTATACATGGGTTGTGGAACTGCGGGGCTTGGTGGGACCTCTCCAGCAATAATAAATTACAGCAAACACATGTCATGGAATTATTAAAAATATTTGTTTGATATGGAAGAAAATTTAATAATCTGCATGATTTCATGATAAGAAGCTTAACTGAACAACAGTGCAAAAGAAGACAGAATCCACTTTCTTTTTTATTGTTGTTGTTTTGTTGTTGTTTTTTCGAGACAGGGTTTCTCTGTGTAGCTTTGGTGCCTGTCCTGGATCTCGCTCTATAGACCAGGCTGGCCTTGAACTCACAGGGATTGGCCTGGCTCTATCTCCCAAGTGCTGGGATTAAAAAGGCATGTGCCACCACCGCCCGGCTCAGAATCTATTTTCTACAAGAAAAAAAAATAATAAATGCACATTACACAATGTTATCTGTGGTCATACTTAGTAGGTAAAGCTCTCTCATATTTTACCTGCTCTTTGATCTTTAGAATTTTCTAAACTTTTCACAGAAGGCAAGTCTAATAAAATGCATTGTTTATTTGTAAATAATCCAGTTGAAAATGTTTCTGAGGGAAAGGAGGAAGAGGTAAAGCAATATTGACTAGGGGCCTGACCTTTCTTTAGAAAGACTTATTGCTCATTTAGTCTTTGAGTGAGCGTTGATGGGCTTTCTGATCCATTTTATTCCATAAGCTAGACACAGACATTCAAAAATAAGTCAGTCACAATCACTTTTCACGTAAACCTTGGTGCCTGCAGAGGCAATGCCAGTACAATTGCAGTAGATTGTGTCGTAATGTCAAACTAAAGAGCACACAGGAGGAACAAAGCTGTAGGGTAAACATGAGGTGAAGGAGGGTTCTAAAAAGTAAGCAGAAAAATTCCACATAGAAATTCCAGGCATGAGAGATGCTGAGAAACATGATTTAAATAGAATCATTGTTGATTATGGCTTGCATACCATATTTGCTCACCAAAGTTTAAAATCACCACCCAAAGTTGTTGTTTAAAATAACACCTCCATGGTTACTATCATACTTTTACACTGTGGCTGCAGCTAAGAACTTCTGTGACCAAGAGACTTCCTAGGTGTGCTCATGATCTCGCTCTGCTTTGTACTGTACCAACCCATCAATCGTGGTGTATTATTTCATTTCTCACAAACATAATATGTTGCTGCATTCTCAATATGTCTACCATCCTGTTCTATTAAAGAAAAAGAAACAGAAAAGAAGAACAAAGAGAGGGAAAGAAATGAAAAATCCCAGAAAGTTATCATCTTAAAAAGATATCTCTGTTTCATATTTTCATGCATTATAAGCATTGCAAAGCATCGTGTCCCATTTCACCTTTCAGTATTTGTGTCTTGCTTAGTACAGCACCCAGCATCTACAACAAACTACTGTATGTGCAAATGAATAGCAAACATTTGTTGAATAAATTAATGAATAAATGTGATATTTTATGTAAACAAAGTAGGATTTCTTTAGCATTTACAAGAAAATATCTCAGTCTTTATCATCATGTATTATCTGTATATAAAAAAATCAGGAAAAATAAAAACAAGATAATAAATTGAAAAGGTAATTTTCTACACCTCCAATTAATTTAGATTATTTAAATTCATAACAACTTCTTTAATAAAGCAAGCAAGTTTATAAAGTTCCAATATAAATGAGGTACACTGATTTCACAAAAGATCTTACTGAAGAAATACAAGCTAGCCTAAGAGCCTAAATGTAACTTATTTCACCTATATTACAATAAATCATAACAGTAGTATTTGATAGAAATATGTAAGTTACAACTGGTGTCTATCTAAAGATAAACTCAGAATGTCTAGCTACTTTTATTGAATCCACAGACTCCATAAACCCCATGTGTAATGAATGATCAGAGAGGGATCCCCTATTCTCCTGAAATGTATTTGCTACTTGCTGGCCCAAGAATTCCTCAACTTTCTGAGTTCTTCTTTTATATGCACAGCGATCCTATAATTTCTGCCCTTATGTAAAAGCAGGTTAAGGGAAGAATTTACAATAGCCATATTCCTTATTCTCGTTGGCAAAACATCCTTGAAAAATCACAAGACCACACAGCAGTCTCTGGAGAGCTTTTGTTGTTTTTGTTACATTTACTCAGAGTTGGAAAATCCCCATCTTATGCAGAAGGGTCAGAAGGCTTGTCAGTAAGTGAGTCATATACACACAGGCACTGTCAGGAGGCTTTGGGCACGACAGAATATTTTTTCTCACAAACCTGAGGTTGCGGTTTGAGGCTTAGGATTGTGTACTTTGCATATGTATGATTCCAAACTGATGATCAAAGGACTTTAGATGGCATGATGAACTATGCATGAATAAATGCAGAAATGAAAAAATCATCTTTAATGAAACATGGTTTGATATAAGGCTATCAGTGATATACCTCTAATCAGCAATACTAGGGAAAATCTCAAGGACTGAAATCATTGTACATAGCAGAAATTATATCCAAGCGTGAGACTGGTGACATGAACTGTCATGTATACACAGTTTTCTAGTGCACATTGATTTGTAAAAATATGTTTTTCATAAGTACATTCTACAATGTCTATCTAGATATATACTTGCTCACAAATAATAACAAATGAATATCTTTAAGCAACTAATCAAGAATATGGTATAAAATGTTCATCACCTTCCAATGAATATGAGCATCTTTAATTTCTTGATGTTGCTTCTGTGTTTTTTTCCAGAGCACATGGTTTGATTCTGAAATTTGATCTTTTTGTTTTGTTTTGTTTGTTTTGCTTTTGCTTTCTGCGATGGGACTTCATGTAGCCCAGGCTGGCCTCAAGTTCACTATGAATCTATGGTTGACTTTGAAATTCTGACACCTCTGCCTCTACCTTGCAAGTGCTGAAGAAAGAAATTATTCATGGATAACAGAGAGAAGAGAGACCACTGCCTTCCTTTCTAGATTAAGACTAAATATTATTCAGTAGATTGAATACATGAAGACTGTATCCAGTATTCGTTGCATCTATGACCTTGGGATACCAAGCCCTAGGGCAGGCCTCTTGGCTAGCTTAATACCTGAAGAGCACATACACTGGACCCCTTCTCGATCACGCACTTGGGTGGTAAAGACAGAGCCAGACAGTGTGAAAAAAGGTGGGTCTGGTTCTTAGCCTTCCAGGGACTCTGCAACTGAAATTGCTATATCTCTTATCAGTGAGTTGATACCCCATATAACCCCTTAGTAAATAGATTCGTTATCGGTATCCATGGATTTCAATTCCTGCATTAGAAGACAAAAACCAATTCAGTCATTGTTTGCTTTGATATTTTCTTCTGCTTTCTATGGAAAAGACACCAGAAAAGATATTTACTGAAATGAGTATTTCTAGTCCCTGTGATTTTAAGTGAAGTTGGGGATGGAAGGAGTCCAGGATTAGCATTGGGTCAGGAGGAAAACCTAGTAAACTAGAAAGGGCAGTGTGACAGCACCCTGATGAACACTAGCTGGAGGCTTCTCTGACTTGGTACTGGAGAATACCTCCCCACTTTCTCCCAGAATTGATCTAGGGAACAAGACAGACAACAAGAAAAGGAGGCCATGTCCCCTTCAAGGAGAGAAAAGATTTGCAATGAACTCAGTAGAACCTTTGGCAAGAAAATTAAGAAAGACCTTGGACTCTCTGGTTGCCAGACTAAACAAAGTAAAAGATGTCATTTATTTTACTTAAGTCAGCTCAGTTGATTCATAATACTAGTGGTAAACGCATCTTAGAAGACAGGTCGAGGATCACTAATCCTTTCTTAGAGCCTCTCTTATCTTATTAGACTTAAGCTAAAGGAAAAAACAATCCAATAAGTAGCCAAGATACTTTCAGAGAATTAAAATGCTCTTGGAGATTGCTACAGATAGAACATAGTTACAACTGAAGATTGGAATAACAGACAACTTTACTTCCATTGGGTTGAACAAAAGAATACTGTGTTGAAATCTGAAATATCTGGCAATTACAACCATTTTTACATCCACTGAGATCACCTTCTAGGTGGTCTCCCATTCTCCCAGACTTCATTCCTGCATGTCATCTTTCACAGTGTTCAGTCTTTTCCAGCTGCCTCCCACTTACAGAACGTGAGACTGCTGTAAGGCCAGCCTAAGAATTCTCTGGAGTTCCAAACAAATAGTTCTGTGGATCAGCCAGTGAGGCTTCCAGTGTCTCATTTGCAAAGTAACTGTTGAAAACCATGCCCTGGAAGCTTCTATATAACAAGTGCTGTACAGTGCAGGCCCTCTGAAATCTGACCCTGAGCTGGGGATTCCATCTTTTCTCCCTCTCTCTTTGCACCCATATGAAGGAACCATATCAATTTGCGGATGATCTTCCTATGTTCTTGTGTACCTCCATTTTTTCCTTGGCCCTTTCAGTCTGTGTTTTGCCATTCTTTGACACCCTTGGAAAATTCTGGATCTATCTTGTAAACCTCTGGCTTCTAGCTCACACTAGAGGTTCCTTTGTCTGAGCATCCTCCTGTGGTATACTAATTAGTATCACTTGGGAGCACAATTCCACTGAGCATGATGTCCACTGAAGTGTAAGGCTCACCTCTGGACCAATCACTTTTTAAACATTTCGTTCTTTAAACTTTCCAATAATTTTTCTATAGTCTAGTCTCCTTGTGCATGCCTGTGGAGTCAGCATTGCAGAAATGAATTGAAATAAAAGGATTACGGGCTTTGGAATTTAATAGTTATGAGCTTAAAATACTTTTTATGATTTTCAGCAAAAACTTGACCTCTTTGAATTCAATTTATTTTTCTTCTTTCTAAATTAGGGACACTATCCCTGGGTGAATGTGTATATAAGTAAAATAGCATAAAGTTCAGGTATTTTTCCCCAAACCAAACTATGTCTAGCTTTATTAAAGATACTTATCCTAAACAATCATGATATTTCAGGCAGGACACAGGCAGACAATCATTAACAGCATACAAGGACTTCCAAACTCCCTTCTTATATAGACTATCAAAATCAGAATGCCACTATAAAACCTGAAGAAGTCTTCATTTGATGCTTTGAAAAAAGGGAAGAACTTAGAAGAAGGTTGCCATTTCACATTAAGGATGTTGTTTAACCACTTTTCCCAAACCGAACCTGACTTTCAGGAACTGAAATGAAAAGGTCAGGATTATCAATGCATTATCTATAAAAGGAAAACCGCTGCTCTTTTGAAGACACTCAGTGATGTCACTGCAAAGTCCAGATTGCCCAATAGAGTGGAGAAAGCAATTTTAGGGGTCCAGGTTCCAACCGATCTCTGGTTTTGAGGGGGTTTAAGTCTATGTTGACGGTACAGGGAGTAGAGGATAAAAAAATGAATTTAGAGTTTTCCCACACCACAAGCTCTTTTATGCCATGGTGACCATGTATGTCAACACCAGGGCATCTCTCTTGGGAGCCAACAGGAGTCTTCAAAAAATATCAGGGAAAGATATCAGCTTGAGAGACATTTGGTTAGTGACATATGCTCCTTTCCCTCAGAGTACAATGAGGTGTTGGGTGTGCTAACAACATAGCTTCAGCAAAAAGAAAACAAAATTCTGCATTTTTATAAACCTTTTTTGAAAAATAGTATTTCAAGCTGTACATTCGCCAGTGGTACACAGTTATCAAAAACTCACACTTACCTTGGCATCTCCAGCACCTCCAGCTTTGTGTGCCTGGTCTGTTGGGGCATCTCCATTTTAGGCAGGATTTATTCCCATCCTTACCAGCATAGGCTTTGCCCTTCTTCCCCTTGGGAACTTTCTCCCCCCTTCTTGACAAGGGCTGTTTTAGGCTTGGGCTCTGGGTCTGGAGGAGCAGGTTTAGCAGACAATTTTCAAATCTTCTCTGCGGCTGTCCTTCACCTTGGCTTTATCTCCTTTAACATCCCCGTCAGCCCTTCTTTGGGGACATGGTGGCAGTGGGGGCCATTGGAGCTGTAGGCAGGGATGCAGCTGCAGGTGGGTTTGATCCGTGAGGGATTGGTTGTTCCCAATGCTGCTTCATGCAGCTTCTCAGATTTTTATTTTATTTATTTTTTAAAATATGACGTTTTACTAATTCTTTAAAAATTCCATAGAGTATATTTTGATCGTAATTCATTCCTCACTCCTCTGGCTGACTCCTTTGAAGGTCTACTCTCACCTCCTTCCATTGCCAGTTCCTCTCTTTTTTATTTTCTATTTTTATTTTCATCTTACTGAGTTCAACTTGTGTTACCTATATACTCCTAGGTCTGGGGTCATCCACTAGAGCATAATCAACCTACAAAGGGGCTACACACTTTCTCTGAGAAATCTTCAACTCTCCCTAGTTCCTCTGTTAGTCGCTGGACTTGTGGACCTCTTCACCCTGTGTTACAGTACTGACTGGCTTGATCTTGTGCAGGTGTTATGCAGGTGACATCAGCTGCTCTGAGTTCACTGTACATTAAACCTGTTACATCCTGGAGACAGTGGTTGCTTTGGTCCTCCTCAACCTCTGGCCATCACTACCTCTCTGCCACTTCCACTGTAGTTGCACTAACATCACATTTGCTCTTAATTGGATTTTCAAGGATTCATGTGATGAAATGCTAGTGTGACAGTCTATATTTTGTTATCTTAATAGGTATTACCTTAAGGTAATATCTTAATGTCATATCTTTCTTTAAGGAGACAATTAAAATAAAATCATTAAGTTGGTATTAATATAATGCAAATAGTGCCATCCATTGTAAGACTATACAAAGCCACATACATTTTAAGGAAATATTGTATGAAAATGCATAGAAAATTTAGCCATCTGTAAGGTGGAAGTTTTAGAAGAAACTAACTCTCTAATATCTTTTGTAGTTTTAGTGTGTGTTTGTGTGTGGGTGTGTGCTTGAGCACATTCATGTATGTGATCATAGGCATGTGCATTCCATACTATATGTGTGGAGGTAAATGGAGAACCTCATGGGTTAGTCTATATCAGCTATCTTGTTTGAGACAGGGTGTCCTTTATGGATTCATTTTTTTTTTTTTTTTGCTGTGTATTCCAAGCTGGCAGCCCATGAGCTTTTGGGGATATTCTTGTCTCAACCTCCCGTCTCTCCATAGGAGTTCTGGGATTACAAATGCACATGTTACCACATCTGGTTTTGTATGGATCCAGGACTCTAGCTAGACTCAGATCCTCATCCTTTACCCATTGAGCCTTCTCTGCAGCTCCCTCTCAACATCTTGGCTTGAACTTCTAGATTCCAATAATGTGAAGGAAGATATTGCTGTATTTTAAATCACTGATTATGTGGTTTTTATTATGACATTCCTAGAAAATAATAGGCTAACCCTTGACTTTGGTTTTAAAATTGCTACACTTGAAATAAAAACTAATTTGTGTTCATGATATCAGTGTTAATTTGTTTAATATAACAATATAGCATTTAAAAATTTGAATTTTCTCCTGGAAACAGGGTGAGAACAAATATTTTCTTGCTAAAGAAAGCAAATCTGGTGTGGTGGTTAAGCAGGTCTTGTTTAGGCAACCATGTTGTTGAGAATAAATGGGGGCAGCTTCCCTGTTGTGGCTATAAAAGTGTCTAGCAGCTGACTTCTTGATAGTCTGGCTTTTACAATCTTTTTTTTTTCACAATCACACCCTTCCATGATTTTTCCTGAGCCTTAGCTATTGGGGGTTGCATTTTAAATACAACATTAGGGCTGGTACCTCCCAGTCACTTATTTTCTGTACTTTGACCAATTATGGATCTCTTGGGGGAAATGTTATAAGGTCCCAACCCTGGATAAGGCAATCAATTGTTACTAAGAGAGAAAAAATTATTTTTCTTTCTTCAGAGATGAGTCCCCTGATAAATTATCCAATTCTAATTGGTCAGCTCTACATAGCTGTATTTGGACCCAGTAGGTTCCGTGTGTGTATGTGTGTAGGTGTGCATATGTGTTTGTAATAACAATAATTAAAGAGTAAGAGGTAATGAATTTGAGTGGAAATTGATGGGGAGATGGAGGAAATTGGAGAACAGAGAGGAATGTAAATGTAAATATAGTATTCATATGTAAAATTCTTAAAAAATAAAAATTAAGCTGGGTGGTAATGGTGCACACCTTTAAACCTAGCATTCAGGAGGAAGAGCCAGGTGGATCTCTGTAACTTTGAGGCCAGTCTGGTCTACAGAGCTAGTTCCAGGACAGCCAGGGCTACACAGAGAAACCTTGTCTCAAAAACAAAACAAAAAAAATTAAATTAACAATGAAAAAAGATCTGTCTGTTGTCTTGGTCTAGGACATGTGATTTGGAGGCAGGAATGTAAAGAATTAAAGGGGGGATCAGAGAGTGAATGTGAGCAAAATCCAAAATACATTCCATTTCCCTAATACACAACTCTGCTTATGGAGGAGTGTGCAATAGTATGGTAACTATCGAATTTCACTTGGATTGTTAGCAGTGATGCTAAGAAGAAGGAGGCATGAATGAGCTGCAAGGCTTTGCAGACACATGAATAGCCCTTGTTTCATTCGGAGAGTGTTGTATTCTAGGTCATGTTTGCTATTGGTACTTGATGGATTTCAAATAAACAGAACATGTTTTGCTAGAGACCTGAGCCATTCTAATTCAATCTAGTCCATTTTTTTTGTGTGTATTGAGTATTTTTCTTTTTTCTCTTTTGTCTGTTATTAGGCATAATAATTGTTATCAATTCAGCATGGGTATCCAAAGTCTCAGAACTAATGGCTTTCTCCAGTATCATTGTAAGACAGTAGTGAGGAGCTAGAATTTTAACTCAAAAGGCCCTGATCATCCCTCAGCACTGTGGCTGCAGGACTTTTGCTGTAAGTAGGCACTGCCCAACACTTGTTCCTCTAGAAACAAAAACAGCAGATGCTTAAGCGAATTGGGTCATACAGTTTCAGACTGTTTGGAATGGTAGTAATTAGTCAGTTAAAGCATTAAAGTATAGCTGGTAGTGGTTGCACATGCCTTAGATCCCGGCTTTTGAGGCAGGGACAGATGGATCTCTGTGAGTTCCAGACTAACCTGGTCTTCCTAGCAAGTTCCTGGCCAGCCAGTGCTACATGGTGAGACCCTGTTTCAAAAGGAAATTAAGTATTAAAATCTAAAGACAGATAAATTGACAGAAGGAAGTGAGATTTTCCTAAGATTCTGTACATCATAGTCTGGATGCACAGTTGAAACCAATTCCTACTTTGCAGATAGAGAAAAAAATGTTATTTATTCAAATTCATGATCATCACTACAATTAATAACTAGATCTGCTGGATCCACTGTTTATAACTGTCCCCTGACACTACCTTATTCCCACTCTTTTATTTGATTTGATTTTATCTGAATGGGCTTATTTAGAAGAGAGATAACTTAGAAGAATAGATATTGCGATCATGGAAACAATCTCTATGTCAGAAGAGTCCTGACCAAGGAACTAGCAATTTTCCCTTCCATACCTCCTAATATCTTCATGAACCTCGCCTTCATTTTCCCAATATGGGTGGAGCTCATGCACAGTCATCAATAAATTGCTAAGTAAATAAAAATAAAATTCAAAATTAAATATTATTCTTTATTTTTTGGAACTCCATGAAATCCCTATAAAATGTTACAAGGTAGATATTATTAAAATTAGGTAGGGAACTGGGGAACTCAGAGATTAAATAACTTACCTAAAACATTATAGCTAGCACATAGAAAAATTGAGTATAAAGCTTAGATATCCAAGTTGAGAACCTTGTTTTTGTTTTAAATTAAAATAGTTTAAATAACTCTGTAAGTTAATATCGTCCTTCCTGTACTTCCTAAATGTTGCCCTTTATCAGACAACACACACACAGTACATACACACATGTACTTATTGATTCATGCAGAAAACTCACTAATAGCCTGCTATAATGTTATGATGGGAATATATGCCACATTCAATTCTTCTAGAAGTTCCACTTACAGAAAGTATTAAGAAAACATATGAATCCTAATTTAAATATATCATGTGCTGTGTTAGAAATGTACAGAAAAGTATGAAACGATGAGAGAATTAAACATTTCTTTTACTGAGAAAAATTTCCTTTCTTCATCAGTTAATTTACTTAATCTGACTTCTAAAAATAATATTCTGTCCAGCATACATGAAATTCATCATATTTTTACTCATGTACTTATTATATACTAAAGTTAAAACTCAAATCTCACTTAAAATAATGTGTTAAGAGTATAAACTTTTATTAAGTTGATAATCATACACTTATTTGGTTTGTTATTACAGTATATTGGTAAGAATTTTGCTAGGTGTTATAAAGTACATCAAAGACTTTATTTTAGGCATATTGCTCAGATGTTCCCATTGTTAACATGAAGTCAGGAGTGCTTTTTACCTTGCTAGTAATTTATATTGCCCCCTGACCTTGTCGGCTGTGACTGGGATGTTTTCATTGTGTCTCAAAACTTTTCCAAGTTTGGAAAATGAGGACTGAAATTAGTTTATGTGCTTGGAGGAGATTGCTTTTGTCTGTCAGTGTCTGGAAGTGCCTATATTAAAACTGTATTAACTACTCTCATTGAACATCTAAATTCAGCTATGTCAATCCAAAGTGTGACAGACATTCATAAAGTACCATTGGAGGATTTAGCTATTTGAAATATTTCAGATCTAAAGTTAAAGACAAGCTTCTATTTTTAAAAAAATTTTCTATAGAGAAATAAGTTTATCTTATAATATAATATATAGATCATATCTAGCTATCTATTTGTCTAGTTATCCATCCAGTTTTCTATTTAAGTATGATTAAGATTATGGCAGCTACTTCCCAGTGTCCACCTGGTATTAAATAAGAAAAATCTCTTAAGTATCTGAAAATTACCTGACATACACCGAATATTCAGTCTGATAAGGATAGTATCAGGGCTATCCTCCTCACACAAATTTAAATCACAAACATCACTAATGGCAAAAACACTGTGAAGATGCAATGCAGGACAGTGTGCTGGCTTTCTGTTGGATGGAATTTCTTATGTAGTGAGTAGAGAATGAAAAGAATGAATGGCTTATGTTAATTTCTGAATTTCATAAGCTCATCCATAATCAAAAATGCATCATTGAGCATAAAAATGTTGAGGTTAAGGGCTGGGAAGATGACTCAGTAGTTAAGAGCACTGGCTGCTCTTCAAGAGAACCTGGGTTCAATTCCTAGCACTTACATGGTGGCTTACAACCATGAAACTCCAATTCTAGGAATCTGACACCTCTGGCTTCTGCAAGCACGAGACACACACAGTACATATGCACCCATGCATACAGAACAGTGATACACAGAAAAGAAAAAAATGAATCTTCTTTTAAAATGTTGAGGATAATCAATATGCTGGAATTATTCTATCACAGTTAAATTCATATCAAAATTATTGAAGCCTTTGTAAAAATACAATAAGGCCTGGAAAAGGCTCAGCGGGTAAAGTGCTTGTTGTACAAGCATGGGGACCAGAATTGAATCAGCTGTATTACTTTTACAGGGTGACAGGAGGCAAAGGCAGATGAATCCACGGGACTTTTCAGCCCACAAAGCCTGGTAGGCACAGTGGCAAGAAACAAACACTCTGTTTCAAAGAAGATATAAAGTAGGACTGAGATTGGAGGTGGTCCTTCAGGAATGTTCTGGAGTGACATTCAAATACTCCACTCACTCACATAAACACATACACCCATGCATGTGTACATATCACACACACACACACACACACACACACACACACACACACACACACACACATGTTTAATAAGAAAAAGTAAGTCCAACTGATTTCTGCAAATGTGGATATAGAAAAACTAGTTTTAACAAGAACAGAGAATCATAGAAATTCTCTAAATTCTTAATATTTACCTTAAATTTCAAATACCACAGCTTGATAGTGCCATTTTGAATAATCTACAAGATACAACATACTAAAATTAGACAATTATGTATAATTATAAATTCATTTATAATCAAACTTTGATCCTTTCTGTAATATTCTCTATGGTGTGCCATATCTTTAACATGCAGTTCTACACAGGATTGAATTTGTGAAGACTTCAGTAACCATTCAGGTCAGTAGGACATATAAAAATATTTGATCTTCTCGCAATGTTCATCTATTTTCAAAAAGTAAAAATAATTCTCACTCTTTCTTTCCATATCACAGTCATTAGCATTGTGGAAATAAGTAACAAAATCTCAAACACTCCCTATGCCTATTTTCTTGGTTCTTCTTTTGAGTATTTTTGTTTTTGTTTTTGTTTTTTGTTTTTTGTTTGAGACAAGGTTTCTCTGTATAGTTTTGGTACCTGTCCTGGCTCTCGCTCTGTAGACCAGGCTGGCCTTGAACTCACAGAGATCTACCTGGCTCTACCTCCTGAGTGCTGGGATTAAAGGCATGTGCCACCACCACTGCCACCTGGCCCATTTTCTTGGTTCTTCAAGTACAGACTGTCATAGTGAAAACTGTGGAACTAAAGAGAATCAAACAACTAAAATATCACTGAAGAATCACAGAATTCCTTGAGAGGTTCTCTATGAACTGAGTCTTGAAGGAAAGATATTTGCCTGCTGCAGAAACAGAAAAACAAGGGTATTTTGAGGAGGGGTTGTGGTGAGGTGGAGCAAAGCAAATGGGAAACTTAGGAATGTCATTTAACATATGAGGATGATGCTGTCTGTCCAGTGGGTTATTTCTCAAGGTATATTTGAACTTGTCATGATGGTGCATTTTATTCCAGACAAAGATACATCCCTGTCTCATAACCATAAATTTCCCCCGTGCTTGTCTCCAAGTGTTAATAGTTGTGCCAAAAAAAATATGTTGACTTACCTCATAGGTAAGCACTAAAAAGATAAATACTAATAAGAATTTGAGATGCAGCAACATCAAGTAGCTGTGCTTGAATCCAAACACACATCATAACCTCTTATATGTTTCCAATATGATTATTGAGATAAAGGGAGGAAATTGTTATAAATAAAAGCATTTCAGTCAATGAAATCTTACATGATTATTTGGTACATAGAATTGAATTATGGACTTAAATTATTTAACCCATAAATAAATTGAAGATTAAAATGGAAAATATGGTGAATGTGGCAGGTTAACATTACCTAAATTCACAGAAATAAAGTGGAGAGATTCTTGATACACTAAATAAATTATGAAAACACATTATGCATCAGTGGCTGTAATTTCTTAGTCTGGTTTGGGAAAGTGTAACAAATTGCCCAAATCCTAAAAGGATTATATTCTTGAAAGAGTTTACTCATTTTCTTAAAAGAACAGATGGAATATGTTTTATTTTCAAACATAGGCTTGTACGCTAGTTAGCTACTATGACTACCACTTGGTAATTGCATGCCTTTGAAATTGAACCATCTCACACAGTTAGACTCTGTGCTTCTGTCTCTGTGCTGGTTTCGGGTCAACTAGTGTTGACTTTGGATTGTGGGTTGAGTTCAAGTCTGTTTACCAAATTTTCTAATTTTACCATTTTTCTATTTTTAGAATAACGTTTCTGTTAATTCTTTGAGAATTTCATATTTTAATCTTTTTGAACAGATTTATCTCAGTCCCCCACTTTTCCCCAGATCCAACCTCCCTATTCACCCACTTTGTATCCTCATTCTGTTTTAATTAGTAATTACTCATTTCATGTTCTACCTACGGCAGATCATATCACTGAAGAAGACAAGATAAGTTAGGCCTCTCTCTACTCAGGAGGCAGAAGCAATGGACTCACAAGTTCAAATCCAACCTGCACTACAAAGCAAGTCTATGACCAGCCAAGCAAATTAGTGATCCTTTGTCTTGAAAAAATTCAAAAGTGGTATGTATTTTAAAAAGTGATTGTGGTACCTCAGACATAGAGTGCTTGCTTAGCATACAACAGGTCTTAGGATAAATCCCCAGCAACACCCACACACACACACACACACACACACACACACACACACACACAAAAAAAAAAAAAAAAAACCATGCCTATACATGTAAATCTATATTATACATATTAACATTTTCTTGAGAAAAGAAAGTCATATAGATAAGTCTAATGTTATGACACTGGTAAGATGAATCTAACCCACAGTGGAAACATGTAGTGCTATGTTGGAAAACAGTCCAAGAATGTAGTTGTGTGAGGAGAACGGTGAGTGCTCAAAAAAGTCCTCGCTTCAGCAGCACATACAGTAAAATTGGAATACTCAAAGAATAAAAGAGAGGAGTCTTGTGACCTCAGTTTTTTCAAAACACAGAATTACTCTTGTAATGTGTTTACATGACACTCCCAGATGTACTGGATGGGAGTGAGATTGTTTCAGATTATTCATTAATGCTGGTTATTGTTATTTGTTTGTATGCCTCTGTGGGAAAACATGTTTTTGTCTTGGGTGGCTTGTCCTCGTGATTGTACATTTTACTCACAAGATTCTTATTAACTTTCAGGGTATAAATTGTCTGATGCTCTAAATAAAGCTGGCAATTGCATGAAATGAGACTTTAGCCCACTTCATTTATTGGCTCCATTCTCCAAGTCTCTCCACCTCTAGAGCAGCAAATAGTGCTACATGATACATCCTACAGATAAAGTTCATCTATCACAATTTCAGAGAATATGACACCAGCAAGTTTAAACAGGCCTTTTATGTGAAAAATGAAATGTCTCTAAGATTGTTCATTCTCATAGTCCCCGCAGTTAGATGATCAGCCACGTTTCTTTCTTTTTTTTTAAATCTAAGTGGGGCTGGAAGGGTTGCTCAGTAGATATGATGCAAACATACACACATAACAAAAAATAAAACAATTCCCTCACAAGACTTAATTGTTATTTTATCATCATTTTTTGTTAAGGTAGTCTATTACTAAAAGAACTGAAAGTTAAAATGAAGCGTGCTATAAATTTGTTTGGGCCCAAAGTACTTTAACTGTGATGTATCTCACTGTACTAAAAGCAATGAAAAAAAAAATTATGACGGACTCGGTTGTTAGAGAATGTTCTGATATTTCCATCTGCACCTCATGTCTTAACAACATACAACACACATCCTCTTGCTTTCTGATATATAAAACTCGTTGGAAGGATCAAATTGCCAATAAACATTTATAAAAAGTATGAAACTTAATAATATTAATTAATCACTTTGTGAGTACAACCTAGGGAATATGTTATATAGCAATAATTAAAATTCTATACTTTGTAGACTAATTTACATAATTGTCTGTGAGTTTTATTTTCTTCTATAAAGTGGTTGCAATAAAATCTACTTTCTTGAGGCTAGAGAGATGGCACAGTGGTTAAGAACACTTGTTGTTCTTGCAGAAGAACCAGGTTGGATTCCAAGCACCCATATGGTGACTCACAACCACCAATAACTCCAGTCCTAGGGGATCCAACACCTCCTTCTGGCCTCTAGGACACCACATTAATGTGATGCACAACCATATATGCACACAAAAAAATCCACACACAACGTAATATTAAAATAAAATCTGCTTTTCAGAATTATTCTACAGATTAAGCATGATAGTTGCTGTAACAGATACACACATTGCGATGTTCAGAGTGTAAAGACATGTTCACTACTATAATTTTTGTATCATCATTACTGTCTCTCAAAACCTCAGTTTTTTCATCTGTAAGGTAGGGGATATATATATGTACATCTAAAGGATGTATAGACATGACATGCATGTGTCCAGGAACCCGATCCCTGGAACTTTAGGCTTTGCTAAACCAACAAATATGAAAGAGTCTTCTCCAGCATCTCACTAAACACAAAAGGAGAAACCATTACAAACCCAGAAGATAAAACTAAAAATAATAATACAGACCTCAAGACATTCAGGCAGGACACTGCAGTCTGACTGGAGAAAAGAGAGGCAGCAAGCTGAAAGAAATGAGAGGCAGTTTTGGAGTAAGTGATAAAATGAAAGAAAGCTGCAAACGCAGGTGAAGATGGAGATCAATCTAATTCCCCTGCAAAGGCTATTTTGCGAGTATTTTTTGAAGTGTCAGAAAATAAAGAGAAAGGGATGCTTTTCAAGAAAACTGTGACTCTATTACCAAAAGATGAACATCATCCTCAGAAAGAAAATAGAAAGAAGGCTACTGCATTTTTCTCATGAATATATAGTACAAAAAATGTTTCTAATATTCTATTTCAAACTTTACTCTAGATTCAAAAATAATGCATCAAAACTGCTTAGCATCTTCAACAAATGAATTCTCTCAAATGGGATATTTAGCAGGTAATGACTGTTTTACTCTTATTGACTAGTAAATTGAATTTTCTGAGTCCAGAGTGCACTGTCACGCTATCATTTTTAATTTATAAAAGACACCTTTCTACTTTCTACAGACAAATTTTATTGAACAATACCAGAATGTACTCCTGTTATCTAAGAATATACTGTTCCTATGTATATTGCTCCTTGTATTATTATTTTATAAATAGAAGAATCCCTAGGACTCATTGGCCAGCCAGCTTAGTCTACTTCACAAGTTCCAGAACAATGAGAGGCCCTGTCCGAGAAAACAAGGTAGATGATATTCAAGGAACAATACCAAAAGTTGACTTCTGATGTATACACCACAAGCATGCATTTGCACGTGCATCTTCAAATACACAGGCATCATTATAAATATATGTATGTACACACATGCAAAAACAAACTAAGATGCTTAAAGGGGAAAAGAAGAAAACTGGTAAAAGCTTATTTAGATAAACCACCTAGAAAATTCTTTACTTATACTTTAGGAGTTCTCTTCAGTGTATTACTAGGTTCTCTGTAAAGTATTCTGAGTTACACTGGATTAAACATTAGGTCTCATAACAAATACTTGTGTCTCTTGTTCTAAACACATTGTATTTCTCAACTTCCCCTGAAGGTATATACGACTAGAAGGCATCTTTGGTTGTATTACACGTAAGAAAAAAACATCACTTCCTGTTTGAACCTTTAAGATTCAGTATGACTTTTTCAAAGTTTGCTTTTCTTCTGCCACAGTGATTATTAAAGCATGTGTCAAGCTTCAGCCACTATAAGCTAAATCTCCAAGTGTCTATAACTACAGTAATTTGCAAGCCTACATGATATACATAATAGAAAATTACTGTGGCATGTGAAGTCAGATAAATTGTGGAGACTGTTTATTACAAGTTACACCCTGTCTTCTCTTGAGTATTCTAAGTGTTCTTACTTTTCTGTCTTCATTTTTTTATTAACCCACAACATATGTGCTCTGCTAGAAGATCATCACAAAAAATTATCTAATTAGATATTTATTTCTTCAATAGATTGAAGTATTTTTAAAATTTGGGCTTTGGCTCTGTTTTTTTTTTTTTTTTTTTTTTTTTTTTTTTAGGTATTGCTTGTCCTAACCTAGGAATTAAAATGTACTTCTCAAATAAATATCACTTAGAAAATATTTACTGAATAAACACTAACTTTTATATTCTGAGGAGATAGAGAATTTGGACTTATCCTGAGTGTTGAATGAAAAACAAATGAACACACACAAATGGTATATACATACACATTATATGTACATGTGTGTATGCATATATAATGTGAAATTTCATATATATACATGAAATTGTGACAAATTGGAAAATCTAAAGATTGTATACTGCGTAATTGTAACTTGTTACTTATGGATTGAAAATTAAGTCTTGCCTCATTCTTTTCACTGAAATGCCGTTTTCAGCATCACACTGTCACAATACAAGCACATAGAACATATGCAAATGAAAATAATAGAATAGGACCAAGAGCAGTGAGTTTCTCTTCCTTAAGTGAGTGAAGATGGAAATCTGCATTACAGTGAACCACAGCACTCCTCATCAGACTCAATGATTTGGGCTCCATGTGTTCCTGAAAAGGAGTAATTTGATATCATGGTTAATGTGGAGATCATATAGTGTATTGTTTCCTTTTCTGTTAGTCAGATTTTTTTTCTAACTTCTCAAAAGAAGTATTTTCCACTCTTTTAACCCAAGCACACTATTTTCTCCCCCAATGAAAAATTCAACAAATCCATATGATATTCCTCAAGTGCCCTCTCCAAATTTAATTTATTACATACTGGAAAGAATCCTGGAAAGACATTTGAGAGAAAAAAGGGACTAGAACTATGTCATTCAATTTTGTAAAACCGAATTGAAATTTTAGAGAGCAGTCTCCCTTGCATCTGCCTTTGTTTATACCAAGGTTGCTGTAACTAGGTAATGGGAATATAAGGTCTTTAAAGAGTGAGGTTGAGTCTATAAGCTGATGGCGGTAATAGCAGTGGTTTGAACCTCTATCACACTAGATTTTTCCATTTCCTCCTATTGAGTCTTTTGGCTGCTTTCATGTAACCACAATTTATTCTTTGCCAAACATAGTTAAAATATCAAATCATATCAGTACAGACAGGACAAAAATGGAAATAATTATTTAGGCTAATATAGAAGAATTCATAAGATAAGATATTGAATTTTCCAGGTTGAAGCTTTAATTATGAGCATGCACTCTGTATGTTTGGGTTTTATGTTATATGATGACACTGGCTATTCAGAGTGTATTCTGTGAATAACATTCAGGTGTAAATGGAATGCTTTCAATATTTCCTTTGTTTACAAGAAACTATTTTCTCAAATAGGTAACTAGAAGTTAATAGTTTCATAATAAATATAAGAAAAATTAATAATAATGGCAATAATATGTGTATACCAAAGTGTGGCATATTTGGACACTAGAGCATGGAGTTGGCATGGTATCCATAGGCCTAGTGACTACAGGGTTATTTCCCTATCTTTGAGTCTGCAGGTCAAGTGGGGAGGCCTGGCAGCAGAATCCACAAAGAGAACAGACTGGGGATAAGTTAATAAGGCCTACAGCCTACAATACATGGAAACACTCTCTAAAGTAAACTCTTTAACTTCATTCTTTCCCTCCTTCCCTTTCTTCATAGTGATCATACACAAATCAATCTTGAATAGGAAGAAGGAAATGCATTGATGTAAACATAAAAGCTAGCTCTTCTGGAGTATAAAATGAAAGCAACTGGCATGTAGAATACATTAAACACTTTAATTTCTCCCTTCTCTAATTGGTTTCATGGAATACTTTCTAAACCAAAAATGCTTTCCCCAAATCACTATTAATGGTTTATAGACATTTTTCAATTTATTAACAAATATTTTCCCTTTTCTTTAAAAGGAGAATGTAATGTTATGGTTTCTTAAGATCTTCATCTTGAGAGCTTGTTTGGAGATTCTAGCAGGGGAGCACAGCTACTCGTGAATTCCCTTGACCGAAGACCGGTCCTCCTCTATTCCTCTATTCGAGGAAGGTCGTCCTCTTCGACAGAGTGTGCAGCTTCCAGAGGGACTCACATGGAGCGGTGAGGGAGGAAGGTGACACCTCCATAGCCAGCCAGATCAGCCGAGTCAACCCTTGCGATCAATGGGGTGACAGATGTCGCAGCCAGATCTCCCTGGACCTGCCTCTACTGAAAGGAATGGGGGGTGGGTTGGGGGGAGGGTAGGGGAGGGAGGCAGGAGGAGGGAGGACAGGGGAATCTATGGCTGATGAGTAAAATTAGATTAAATTATAAAATAAAAGGGATGATGGTGCCCCGACGGGGGAGAAAAAAAAAGATCTTCATCACTTCACTGAGCAACAGTGATACGATAAAAATCGATGATTACATAGAGTGGTCATTGCTGTGACACTGACTTAAACACTGGTGAGTAGAGAAGAGATTTCTGCACTCTCTAAAACGATACTCTAGACAATGTCTTTAAGGTTTGGTTTATATTCACCCACTAGGAGATAAAGAAATAGCCGGGTGGTGGTGCATGCCTTTAATCGCAGCACCCGGGAGGCAGATTTCTATCCATTCGAGGCCAGCCTGACCTACATGAGTGAGATCCAGGACAGGCACCAAAACTACAGGGAGAAACCCTGTCTCGAAAACAAACAAACAAACAAAAAAGAGATAAAGAAATAATCTCATGAGCATAATACATTTTCTGTCTAATTCCAAGCATGTATGTCTCAACCATATAAGAATAAAAAGGACTCCATAAAGACTACAACAAAACAAAATAATAAAAAACCTTATTAACCAGGTATATCTCCCAGGACTTGACCAATTATCCCAACTGTCTCAGGGTCCCCTAAATATGCCAATACCCCCCAAAAACAGGAAGCAGTCTAAAGAGTATAACACCCATATTCCCAAGAAGTTGGATGGATGGTTTTTGGTCATTTGGTGAGTTATGGATGTTTGTCATCATTTAAGGGGTTTGGTTACAAGTTGTTATTGGTCATGGTCAGGGAAAAAGCTAAACAAAGGTGATTAGATTCAGGGATCTCTTTCTGAAGGGAAAAGGGGCAATATAGTATAAAAATGATGGGATAAAAGGGTAGATTGTTGAGTCTACTTTTAAATAACCACTAGCCTCAAATATTTTACATTTTATGAATTCCTGTATATTGATACAAAATTGAGGTTATTTTTGTTACAACATTTTGTATATATGTTTCTACTCTTGTTTAAAAATATAATGTAAAGTTCTAGTCCTTGAAAAATTATTATAAACTGTAGCATGAATCTTAGAAGGTCTTATTAATAAGATCAAACCCAAGGCCAGATATTGGCGTAAATGCTGGAAGGTCAGAGACACAGAACGAGCCACAGCTAATCTCACCTGGCCAACTTCTCAGCTGGTCCTGTTTCCTCAGACTGGAAGCCTCTGTGTCCTCATATCCGAATGGCTCTCAGCTGAACTGCTGCTAGAAGCCTGAATGCTTAACCAGCCCAAATGCTTCTCCAGGCCAAAATGCTTCTCCAGGCCAAATGCCTCTCCAGGGCAAATGCCTCTCCTGGGCAAATGCCTCTCCAGGGCAAATGCCTCTCTTGGGCAAGTGCCTCTCCAGCGCAAATGCCTCTCTTGGGCAAGTTCCTCTCCAGCGCAAATGCCTCTCTTGGGCAAATGCCTCTAGTTTCTGGTCCTCACACCTTATATACCTTTCTGCTTTCTACCACCACTCCCTGGGATTAAAGGCTTGCTTTCTGGGATTAAAGGCGTGTATCACCACGCCTGGCAGTTTCCAATGTGGCCTTGAACTCACAGAGATCCAGAGGGATTTCTGTCTTTGGAATGCTAGGATTAAAGGCGTATGCTACCACTGCCTATCCTCATGTTTAATCTTGTGGCTGTTCTGTCTCTGATCCCAGATAAGTTTATTAAAGTACACAATATTTTGGGGAACACAATACCACCACAATAAACCATTTAGAATAATTAAGAAATTCAGGTTAATAGTTAGTCACATATAGCAATCAAACTTACAGTCTAGTCGTGTTAGGTATGTTTACAAAGTCATACAGAGATACATTTTAGATAAATAGATGTTCTTCAAACACTTCAAAGACCTACAGAATATGTCCTTTAAGATGTTTGAAAAACAAGACTTTTCATGACAGTGAGACATGTGTGCTCTTGACAGCACCAATTTACTTCAAAAAAGGATGATGGACATCGAAGAACCTCCATATGGAGTTTGCTTTCAATGTGGAATGACTCTGCTGCATGAGGTCCGCTTATAGGATTCCTCATTTTCTTTAAAGAAGTGTATATTTCAGAAATATTGTCAAAACCAAATACAGTTCAGGATCCAAAAGACAGAGATACTTTACTCTTGGTCAAATATGAGTAACCAAGAACTGAGAACACAAATTTGGTTGCCCTGGATAATGTACTCTACTCTAGAAGAGGCTGCATGAACTTGTCTAGTCTTCTAAGTGTTAAGTCTCAAAGAAACCTGGGACAAATGACTAAAGGAGAGGCCTAGTATCATATCAAAACAGATGCTGTCTGAGGTTCGGTACCAGATGAATGAAAAAATGAGGGCATGACTACTCCAAAGTATGGTAGAGGAGAGGCCCTGTTATAGATCAAAAGGAGAGCATAGCCAGAGGCATCTGGAAAGGTCTAGACTGAACAGGGCCAGCAGACTGAACTGGGCCATAAGGGCAGGAAGCAAGATAGGAAAGGGGTCCAGGCAGACAATGAGAGGAGCAGCAGACCAAGTGGCCAAGAGAAAGCCAGGAAAACAAGAGTATAGGGAACTGAGTGAGTTATACAGGAATCAGAAGCTGGAGGAAAGGAGGAGGAAGCCCAGCCTCTGGGAGCAAGTTTAGGGTAAGGGGCAGGGTGAGAAGTGCTGGGAGGAGCTACAGGTACTGAGGGAGACTTGTCCCAAGTTTCTTTGGGACCTTACACATAGTACAATTTCTATTTTAGATTGTTCCAAAGATGAGTAAGTTTGTGAATGTTAGCAGAGTTGTAAGATGGTAGGAATCCCACAGAGGTCTCAATTGATACTAACAAGGCTCTGCGCTGATATACAGCTTGCTCCTTAGGAAAATAACTGTGGCCATTAAATTCACCTATTACTAGCTTTTAGTGAGTTCATGTACTTTGCCTATCCGGTGTAGTACCTGGGTAATAGAAGCATAGTGTGTTTGTGTCTACATAAAGTTCTTTGAAAATGTCAGTCTCCCCTTTCACAAATCCTGGGGTCCCTCTTTCAACGATTTTATGGTAGCATGCTAAATTGAAACACCTAAAAGGGAAGTCCTTGCTCAAGTTTCTTATTGTTTTTCCCTCCCATTCCTTTGTGGTCCCAATACTCTGACTCTTTTTCCCTGTCCCTGCTTATTTCCAGGGTTTGTTTTGTCTAGCAAGGAGCCATAAAGGTTGTATAGAAAAGGAAGACTTAAAAGTGTTCTTTGGTGACAGAACATGCATGCCAGGGGGGGAGTAAAGCTGCCACTGAGATCTCAGCCGGCTGCCATGGGAAGCACATACCTGCATAATCAGGCTAGATGAAAGTAGAGAGCTTCCTTCCTGATGCCATAGGGGGAAGGGGTTGGGGCCTGTGGGGAAGCTGAATTCAATCACAGCTGGAGAAAGGGAACTCAGGGGAAGGCAAGCACTATTAACCCTAATTGTGATTGAGAGCCATGGAAACATTCAATGAGGGACTCCTGAAATGACCAGCTCTAGAGCCTGGAAAGGATGACCAGCTAACACAAAGTCCACACGAGCTTGCTTTTCTCTATCAAGAACACAGATGGCATAAGGCTTAAAATGAATTTATTAAGGAGGAGGTCAGTAATCACAGTTTGCAATCTCCCTATGATCAGTGAAGATCTGCAATCTACTGTGTATGTCTGAGAAGTCTTTATGTATCATCTAAATATGTACCTGTTTGAGATACTCCTCAGATAACACACAGAATAAAAAATCATGGGGCTGTTAAAGGAGAAAAGGGCAAGGGATCAAAAGTGAGAAATATAACAATATATAAAGATGTGTGTGTGGTGTGTGTTACACATATAATGAAATACAAATGATAGTTTTTCAAATCTTTTATTTAGTAATAAAGTAAATTTATTTATTCATAAGGTTAAAATGTAAAAATAATATTGATGACTTTCTTTCCTCAAATATTATCTTCTTATTATTTCTGAAAACTAGCCTTGATTGATCAAACTTTGCTTGCACCTGTTTCGGCCTTGAGAGATCTGAGGGATGGTATAGGAAAAAATGGCCACAATAGGAAAGAGTACAGAACAGCTTTGTGCGGAGGCCCCTGGACAGTGCTGCATGGGAGGTGGAGCTCCTTATGTATGGCACCATCCAGAAGCACAGGACATGGGATGCTATTCAGAAGGGGAGACAAGCTGTGCCATTCCTGGGGACTTGGATGTTTGGGTGTGTCTCAGAATGCATCTCTAGGTCAGAAAGCTGTGAGAGAGGCAGCATGGGAGTCAGCTTATGGTGAACAGATGTGAGGTTAGATTTCATTAGATGTGTAAGACAGATGGGCTTCTGATGGTGAACAATTTGTAAGGAAGTTGTACTAAAAAGAACTGATAATTTCCTGCTGAAGGACTACACCTCTCAGTTTTTCCTGGGCCCAGGCACAGCAACTCCAGAAGGGAGGGACTCTGGGAGGGAACCTAAACTACATATGGCCGTCATTCCTATCCCTGCAAAGGTCAGAGCCATATCCCTCCTGTGGAGATTCTCTCCTCCAATGCCTGGTGAGGGCATTCTTTCATCCACCCACATGGCATGAAAAATCTCTCATCTGTCAGCATGGTGTGGGACATACAGCTCAGCCACTCACATGGATGATATTGTCCCCTAGGCCTGTGTCTGCCAATAAACAAGATCCCACCAACTTAAGGTCAGACTACCTCCCTCTGCTTTTCTGCTGTCATGTAGAAATCAAACAACAATGTGTAAAACTTTGATTTTGACATTGCTGAACTTTTGAGGCAACAGGCCTCAGTCTCTGGTTAAGAAGTAAACAAAGGTCCAATACACAGAGGCCATTTTGAGTCATTTCTGTAATATAGCCCCACCACCTTTATATCTATTGCTATTACCATGGTTACTAGAGATGTGGCTTGGAATGTGACCAAAAAGCAGGTGCCAGTACATTCTGCCTCAACCCACATGTACAGGCATTGGATACAAGATGAGAAATACACTAACTTCATAGCATAGGTTCTGTGTGTCCTTCCAGTCAACAGGACAACATGAGCCACATATGCACCACACAAAGGTATTTCCAGTGGATCTAAAGTACACTTTGTGCAGTTGAGCAAACTAGAGACAAAAAGATATTAGGCAAAGGAATTTCTCAAAGACTTCATAGTTAATCATGACATGATATAATCATTCACTCAGCAAATATATTCTCAACAGGTACCTTTCTGGTTTCTGAGAGTAATGATATAAGCAAGGACTAAGATACTAGAGACTATTTTAGTCAAGACTATAAAAGCTACCAGAGAAGTGAGGAGAAGACTCTATAGCTTATAGTGATGAATGAGCATTTATCACTTATAAAGCACTCAAAGTGGTCCAAGGGCCAAGCCCAGCTCTGAGGGATTACTGATTGAACTAGGATCTGACCTGAGTTTTTCCAATCTTATCCAAGAAAAGAAGGAAAGGAAACTGAGGGGTGTGTGGCTCCAGGGCAGGTTAGTTATTCCTATGGGTTTGATATTATATCCATGCAGACTTATGTGGTGAAGGCCTAGTCTCCAGCTTGTGACAGTAGTAAGAGGTAAATGCATCATGGGAGTGGTGACTTCACTATTTGCTAAATTTTAAAAAGAGTTCCACTTTAAGTCTTTGAGCATTCAGTTCCATTTAAAGCATTTAAAGTTCCATTTATTGTGACCAAATAAATGGAGCATGGGGACATGGCACAAGTGCTTGGGAGGTAGAGGCAGGAAAATCCAAAACTCATTTTGAACTATTTAAAAATTTTGAGGCTTGCCTGGGATTCATGAGATGCTGACTGGGGAAGGGAAAAATAAATAAAATGATGGCAGTGCAGTGATGGAGCACACCTTTAATCAAAGCACTGGGAAGGCAAAATTTGGCTCCAGTGCCCCTTAGATACTCAATCCAAATGGCCACCTACCAGCACCCTAAATCCAGATATTATTTGGGACCTTTGCAACTTCTGCCAGTGATCAGGTAGATGGAAGGAGATATACAATGCCCAAGCTTTCTCTTATTTTTGCTCCAAGCCTGCCATCTGTTCTTCCTATTCCCCCTCTCAGCCCCTACTTGCTATGAAGCCTGAACCAGAGGAAACCTCCACTACTCTTGAGAGTGGCCTCAACACACAATTCAACTCATTTTCCTCTAGCTCTTTCAGTCTCTTCTTCCTTCTCTGCAGCAACTGACCATTCTAACCTTCCCACTCTAGCACCCACTTTCAATCTACCAGCAGTCTTCAGTCCCCTTATTACTCCTTCCCACTCCATTGTGGGACCCCCCCATCCCTCTCTACCCAGCCTAACCTGGCCACAGTTCTTATGCAGGAGGTTGCCAGGAAGGATGGCCTGGTTGAGGTATATGTCCCCTTTTCATTAAGTGAACTCTCTCAAATAGAAAAAAAAAAAAACCTGGGGGTCTTAAATGTCTAGTGTGTGTGTGTGTGTGTGTGTGTGTGTGTGTGTGTGTGTGTGTATATGATTCTAACTAACAACCTACTTCCTGAGGAATACAGGCAAGTTTGGGAACAGGCTGAAGCATATGCAGACTAAATCCACTAAACTAATGGAGCACACCCTGCCAGGACTGAGGCAGTCCCCCAGTGGGATCCTCAATAGGACTACAATACCCCAGGTGACATTCTAGCTAGAGATCAGTTTACAACTTGCCTCCTGGCTGGTCTCCATAAGGCTGCCCTTAAACCAGTAAACTATGAGAAACTCCAAGAGGTCATCCAGGACAAACAGGAAAACCTCTCAGTTCCTATAACATATCACAAAGGCCTTCTTACAGAATACCAATCTAGATACCAAAAAATCCAGAAGGCAAACAACTCCTTATGACCTATTTCTTTTCCCAGAGTTTCCTCAACATTAGGGCCAAGCTTAAGTATCTGGACAGAGGACTCCTCCCTAACCTCATAGCCAGAAGTCTTAGTGCCAAGGCCTTTCAACCAGTTTCAGTGACTGTCCAGGATCCCTTGCCTCGTAAAGCTTGAGGACCACTGGGTTCCTGCCTCAAATGTGGTCAGGAGGGTTACTGGGCCCAGGTCTGCCTTAATCCCCACAAGCCATCCAGGCCATGTCCAAAGTGCCATCAAGAGGGACATTGGGCTGTTCACTGTCCCCATGGCATGGGGACATCAGACACAGACCACCCTCCAGCCAACATTTTAGGCTTGGCCATGGATGACTGAAAGAGCTTGGGCTCCCTTGGCCTGACCACTGTCATCTCTGACAGGGTACCCCATGTAGTCATCACAATATCAGGGCAGTCAATCACTTTCCTCCTAGACACTGGGGCTACTTATTCAATCTTGATGGAGATTTGGGGACCCACCTCTCCTTCTTGTTTCCATATTGTCAAGATAGGGAAATAGCCTTACCATCCTCATCAGACCATACCACTCAATTGCATTTTCAGGGGTATTCCTCTAATTCATTCCTTCCTCGTGGTACCAACTTGTCCCATCCCCTTACTGGAAAGGGATCTTCTAGCCAAAGTGGGAGCCTCTATTTCTTTTTGCTGTCCCCATTTGCCTAACCCCAAACTCACCAGAAGCCTCTCTCCTCCTCTTAACTACCCAACCAGCTGGTTCCAACATGTCATTTCCTTTGCCAGTCTCCCAGGTGGATCCCCAAGGCGTGGATACCCAAAACCCTTCTGTTACTAAACACTATTCCCCCATCATTATCCAATTACAGGATGCTACCCAGTGCATCATCCAAAATCAGTACACATTCTCACTTCAGAGCCTCAGTGGACTTAAAATTATCATCTCTGACCACCTAAGAAAAAAACTTCATCCCATATCTTCTCCTTTTAACATACCCATACTCACAGTTAAAAAGCCCAGTGGGATCTACTAGCTGGTTCAAGATCTCTGGCTCATTAATTCTGAAGTGGTCTCCCTCTATTCTATGGTGCCTAACCCATACATACTCCTTCCTACTAACCCCTCAGGGACCTACCATTTCTCAGTCCTGGATCTCAAGGATCCCTTCATCTCTATCTCTCTCAGTACCCAGTCACAAAACATTTTTGCTTTCAACAGGACTGACCATGACACTGACCTCTCTACCCAACTCACTTGGACTGTCTCACTCCAGGGGTTCTAGGACAGCCCAAACCTATTTGACCAGGCCCTGGCCTCTGATCTACTCTTTTTGTCTCTCCCTAAGTCTAAACTCATATAGTATGTAGATGACCTTCTCCTCTGAAGTTGTCCCTACAAATTAGTAAACTGATACCTCTGCTCTTCTAAATTTCTTGCTCTTCTTGTCTAGCCGGGGCTATAGAGTCTCACCCTCTAGGATCCAACTGTCCACTACTCAGGTCACCTACTTTGGACTAACCATTACCCCAGCCCTCAAAACCATTACCTTTAATAGCAAACACCTAACCCAGTCTCTATCAGTCCCTTCTACTAAAGAGGAGATTTTATAATTCCTAGGAATAGCTGGCTTTTTATGTTCCTGGGTCTCCTCTTTTACCCTTCTTGCCCACCCCCTATATGAGGCAGCCCTTGGCCCCTCACATGAACCCCTCCTTCTCTCTCCCATTACTAAGTCCTTTCAGAAGCCCCAACAGGGCTGCCTCCAGGCCCCTGCACTACATCTCCCAGACCTAGCCCATCCCTTCTTCCTCTGTGTAACAGAAAAAAAGGGATATGACCTTGGGGTCCTAGGTCACCAACTAGGACCTTCCTTTGTACCCATGGCATGCCTGTCAAAAGATTAGACCTTACCACCCAAGGATGGACACCCTGCACACATGCTTTAGCAGCTGCTGAGATCCTCATTCATGACTCAAAACAACTAACTTTTGGGTCACCCACCACTGTCATCTCCTCTTAAAACCTGTCCCATCTCTTAACTTATAAAGTCCAACAAACTCCACCTCCTTCCTGGGTTCTTTCTCTCCATATGACACTAGCAGACAGCCAGTTCTGCCTCCGGGTCATTCACTCAAACACTCACCTCTCCCTGATCACCTACTCACTCCCTTACTCTGTCACCTCTGCTCCTTCCTATGGAACTTTACTGACCACTCCCTACCCTGGCCATGAGCCAACCCCTGTCCATCCCCAATCAACATTGGGATCAGGTTCTTCTCTCTCCTCCAGATCAGTGCCCCTTACTCCTCCTCCCTAAATGACAGGTCCTCATCAAAGCAATTCTTGTAACCCCCACAGCTACTAAACTTGACCGCCCCCTCATTGAATTCATCCATCCCACCTCAAACCCTTCACTCTCTCACCTCAAGACAAGTTTCCTTCCTAAACATCAGCCCAATAGGACCCTGTTCCATTAAGCTTCAGAGGACACCAAGATCAACTCCCTTGTCCCTGATTCCAGAAGAATGAAGCTCTCCCCACCCCGGGAGCTGTGCTCAGCTCTAATGGATTGAGAACTCCATATGGAAGTGGATGTTTTCCTTTCTGACCCCCTCATCTCATTCGCCTGACTCTACTAATTACACCCTGCTTTATCAGTTTCTGCTCTATGTTTCTCCAAGGGCATATTCAAATATCTGTGATCAAACAATTAGTTAGTTATTGTTACAAGGCTACCAACCATTGGCCACAGAGCTGGAGGTGCATGACTACCAAATATGCTTAGATGGTGAGAACCAACAGCACCTGAGAGATATCTATGCCCCCAGACAGCAGGAAGCTATTTAAAAGACTATGACAGCTCCACCCTTGCCTCACCACCCCCCTTACTATTTTTTGTCATCCTTTATAATAAACAAAAGGGAGGAATGTTAGCAATTAGGCATTTATACTGGCCTGCTCTTGGGGACCTAGCAGGACAAATCAGCAGCAGCAGTCAAGACTTGACACTGTAGCTATCTCAGCCACCGAGTAGAGCACTTTCCCTATATGCATGCACCATACCCCTTATAAAAGGCAAGCCCTTCTCACTCCTCTCTCTCTCCATTCTGCCTTTGCTCAGGGGCCGCCTCTGTACATCCCCCCAATAAACCTCCCACACGTTGCATGGTGTGACTTTGTGATGCCCCTTGTCTCCAACCCGCCAAGGTCTCCTTCTGCAGATAAACTATTACAATAAAACCTTCCTCCTTCACATTATTTCTTCAAGTATTTTGACATAGAGATTTTTAAATTATCAATAAAACACACTGCATGTGAAATATTCTATCACTTTTGTTCGATTATCTCTATAGAAAAATTGTTCTTGAAATAAAATTTTAGATACAAAAAGAAAAAGGTTTCAGGGAAGTTTACGTTAACCCATTTCTTTGCCTACATGTTAACTTGCAGTTTACTATGGCTCAAAAATCTCCTAATCGGGGGCTGGTGAGACAGCTCAGCGCCTGAAATAAATCATGCTACCAAGCCTGTCAACCTGACTTTGATGCACAGGATCCACATGGTAGTAGAGAACCAGTTTCCACAGCTATCCTCTCCTCTCTACATGTATACTGTGCATATATATGAGTATACACACAAAAAAGTAACAATTTTTTTAAAGAATCTCACAGTCATGTAAAAGCTATAGATTGATTAACACTGCCAGATTACACATTGTTATTCCATCATTCTCTTGCTCAAATTACTATTGATCCAAAAACAAATACTCAACATGGTTACTTAAGATGCAGCAATGGCTCTTTCTTCTCAACTTGTATCTCTTTTGAAACAGGATTTTCAAAAATACAATTATGACTGCACTATTATTTGTAGACATTTATGATAATATATTTAACAGTTGTGACATTTTAAACCATGAATGTTAATAAAAATGATGTGTAAATCTGAACTATTCTGATATGATGAACAACTGTTGAATTTTTTGTAGATCTGAGAGTCAGGGTTGAATGTACATGATGTGCATGAGGAGGTCAGAGATTAGCCACAAGTGTCATTCTCAATACCTATCCACCCTGTTTAATACAATGTTCTTCTCCTTGCTAGCCTGGAGCTCCCCTATTAGGCTGGGCTAGCAGCACAGGTCTACCTATCTGTGTCCCCCCACTACCCCACAGCACTGGGATTATATGCACCTGACACCATGCCTGAGTTTTTTAATGGGCTCTTGGAATCAAACTCTGGTCCTGATGCTTGTTGGGGCAAGCACTTTACCTGTTGAGGCATCTCTCCAGTCCTCAAGATTATTTCTATTTAATTTACACAAGCTACTTTTGCCATATCTTACATTTGACAAATGAATGTATTTAATTTAAATGTATTTCTAATAAATGAATCACAGCCTCTCATTGGCTAGTCCCTACTATTTTGTTTCATAGCATTTCATGTCAAATATCCCAGACATATTCCTTTCTCATCCTGCCTCTACTACATACAGATTTTTCTTCCTGTAACTATATATTTGTGTAAGATATGCATTTTACATGCAGAAAATGTTGTTAACTATGAATTTTTCCAGGAACTAATAATAAATTTAATGAATAAACAGTGAACTGTAGCTAGAGTTTTCCTGCCTGGTCCACAGTCAGGACAAATCTCTCTCACCTGTCAGTCCCACAGCCGCTCAGACCCAACCAAGTAAACACAGAGACTTATATTGTTTACAAACTGTATGGTCATGGCAGGCTTCTTGCTAACTGTCCTTATATCTTAAATTAATCCATTTCTATAAATCTATACCTTGCCACATGGCTTGTGGCTTACTGGCATCTTTACATGCTGCTTGTCCTGGCGATGGCTGGCAGTGTCTCCTTCCACCTTCCTGCTCTTTTCTCCTTTCTGTTAGTCCCGCCTATACTTCCTGCCTAGCCACTGGCCAATCAGTGTTTTATTTATTGACCAATCAGAGTAATTTGACATACAGATCATCCTACAGCAGTGAACATGAATTTTTTTGCTAATGTTAAAGAAACAGCCATTTTTATTTGTTAGTTAGTATGCAAATGGTAGACTCACTGTCCAAATAACTGTGTAGAGCTCAGAAACTATGATACTCAATTCAACTGGACATTTTAACAACTGATGCTGACAGTTAATGCTAAAAATTGTGGGCTGGACATGAATTACCAATATAGTGAAATGATTCAAACAATCCTGCAGTCTGACACTTTTTCCCAGCATCACCAACCTCACTTAGACATATTCACACTATATTTCATTCCATGTCTCCAAAGGAGTCCTGGAAACCAATATGAATCCTGATGAAGAGCAAATGACACCTCTGAATTCAAGTATTTTTCTGTTTCTTTAATTGATTAATTAGTTAATTCTTTCTCTTTTTGTGTGTGTGTGTGTGTGTGTGTGTGTGTGTGTGTGTGTGTGTGTGTGTGGATGTGTCTATGTAGGCATGGGGTGCATGTAACTATCAGGAACAGTTTTGTGAAATCAATTCTTTCTTCTCATCTTTATGAGCAGTTTGGATATCTAACTCAGGTCCCCAGGCTTGCATTGCTTGTGCCGTTTATCTACCGAGCCATTCTCTGGCCCAGTTATTTCCTTTTAATCAAAAGGGAAACAAATTTCAAAATGATCATTTCTAATTTTAAACTGCTAAAACTTTGTCCTTAGTTAATTCACCTATTAAGCTCCAAAAGATGTTTGACTACATAAACGTATATGAAGTGGGAAATAGGAAGTGGATGTGTATGGAAGTTATTCTTAGACAAATATTATTTAAATTGTTTTTATAAATCAAAATTTACTTGTTTTATACCTCCTATTCTAGTGGGCAAATCGTCTCACTTGTTAGTAGGAACTGAGAAAGTTCTTTGACTTTCCAATGACATTTTACAGGTTATATGTAGGCAGTGCAGAGATGATCCAAAGATTCATTTTCCCCACAATTCATTCATCAAGCTCTTTAAGCTTGTTTTGGAAATTGTTTGATGCAACAACATGTCACAAACCAAGCAGTTCCAAACACAGAACAGAGGGTTGATGTCCAAGATCCTTACATTATCTCCAGATACTGCTCCATCACTTATGTTTTGATAGTAGG
>CABHPQ010129946.1:19724-32130 GCA_902168405.1 Peromyscus aztecus | reverse complement strand
AGCACAATTAATGAAAAAGAGGCCGTGAATTTGAAAGAGATCAAGGAGGGATATATGGGAGAGTTTGGACAGAAGAATGGGAAGGGAGAAATGATGTGATTTTATTATTACAATCTCAAAAAAAAAATAATTAAAAATGCTTACATCACAAAATACATTTTAAAAAACAATCTTTCAAGTCAGACATGACTAGAATACTCCTGTAATCTTAGTACTTGGAAAATGGAGTTAACAAGATAAGGAGTTCAAAGCTAGCCTTAGCTTCACAGGGTGTCTGAAATCAGCCTGGGCTGTAAGAGACCGTACTGATCAGCTGGTTGGTAGTAGATAGGTGAGGGGATGGATAAACAGATAATCTGCGTAGAATGTGTACAACCTAACATCCATGTTTTATGCATCTGATTTTCTAGCTTAACCTCTTGGGAAGGATTACCTTGTGCCATTAAACGAGGTGATTTTCTTGGTGATCTCACTGAATTGTCTTCTACTCTGTCCCTCAAATTCCTGTTAGGTAAAATCAATTCTTCTTCATCAATGGTATCATTACCACTTTCTTTAACAACTCCTTCATCCATAATATCGTCAAGACCAACAACTAGAAAGAGACAAAAACAAAAATTATTTTAAAAAATATTGGGTGTATTATAAATTTAAAGGGGAAAAAAATCAAAATGTTTTAATGTGATACTGCATAATCATAAAAATCTATGTCTATTGATAATCTATGTGATCCTGTTATTAGTAAGCACCCACATCAATTCCATTTGACAAATGTCTACCCTGTGAAGTTATTACTCAGAGAGAATTAGCAATGACCTTTTCTGATTTGATCTCAACTACTGCTCTACTATCATCTGCTTCCTTCCCCTTGAGACTGTCATAGACAACTACACCTGGAACACTCAGTTATCCCAATTCTACTGAGGCAGTATACAAGTGTTTTATGTCTTGAGACATTATGCTGCGTAGTAAGTGGGAATGATATATGTCAGTTATAAATGGTAAAATAAATAAGAAGACCAGACAGAGAAAGAAAATCAAAGTTGTATTTCTTCCCCCAATGGTGAGGAAAGCAGTGGGTAGTTATAGTTAAACAATTAAATTACTTTCCCCTAACCAGTAAGACAAAGCCATTGAACTCAGGAAGGATGGAAAAGGTCTGGGGGACACTGAAGAAAACAGTTAACAGTATTCATATTGTTACGAAGTTTATTTCTATACAGAACAAATGTCACCTTAAGAAGTCAATGTGTATAAATAATCTTAAAAGCACACTTGTTGAAATCTTGTACAAAGAATGTTACTATTTTCATTAGATGGCTTGGATGCGAATCTCTGGCAGAACACACATATGAAATGTGACTAGGGCATTGACCCTGTCTACCACTTTCCTCTATCTCTGAAAGGAGAGTAACAGTACCTGTCCTACCTACCTCACAGGCTTGTTGTGAGGATCAAGTGGGATGATGTATGAAAACTCACTCTGTAAACTTTAGAGTACTATACAAATGTTAGTTAGTCTCTTCATCCTAGGGGTTAGAAGGAACCTCAAGAAGTTATCTAGTCCTCATCTTTGTATCCAAGTAGAAGAACTTCAGTT
This sequence comes from Peromyscus aztecus, assembly GCA_902168405.1. NCBI lineage: Eukaryota > Metazoa > Chordata > Mammalia > Rodentia > Cricetidae > Peromyscus > Peromyscus aztecus. The sequence goes on along the minus strand of CABHPQ010129946.1, from coordinate 30,530 downwards.
AAAAGAGCTCAACAAGATAGTGGTCTATCCTAAAATTTAAAGAGAACAAAATTCTTAATAAATATATTTTCAAATAACACAATCTTTTTTGTAGAGCAATTCAGCAATGAATAGATTCACAAAACTGCTCAAACAACCCTTCCCCCAAAACCATAAAAAAAAAAAAAAAAAAAAAAAAACACCACAGAGAAAAAAAATGAATTGAGAAGAAAATGTTGGCCAGAAACATTCTAATCTTTGTTCAAGAAGTCATATAAATGAAATGCATATCCATGTACATTTAGACAGGGAAAAAAGACTGACAGGATACAGATGAAAATATAACATTAACAGTAATATTAATTCTTCTCTATAAAAGGTAAGATTCACCTTTCATCTATTTTCCAAGTATCTTAATACAAAGCATGCACTACTTTCAAAGACTTCACAGTCTTAACCACTATGCTATGAACTACAATACACTTCAGGAAAATTAATCAGGACTCTCTTAAGATAGAATTTGGATAGAGAGAGAGGTGGGAAGTCCAGTGAGGCTATTCTATCATGACCAAATATTTATGTTACTGTACATACTCAAAAAAGAAAAAAAAAGTTTACAGTAAGTACTTTAAAAAGTAAATTAATACTACTTTTTCTCAATTCTATATAAAATCACTTAAATTATCTATATATGCATTGGGAAGATGCATAAAAGGCACAGACTGTAACACAGACTATTACCACCAATTATCTCTAACAGTTAAGGTGGTTAAGGAAAAGATGTTATTCTAGTATCTTAATCTTTCCTATACCTTGTCAGCAAATGTCAACAATAAGCACACGCCTTAGATTGCTATTAGGAAAAAAGTTTGGGGGGGGGGGGGACACAACAATCTAGAAGAGTAAAACTGTCCAAGAGAAAAGGCTAATTAAACTGGTTTGAGAAGATTTAGTAACTCAAATCCACAGGCTAATTAATGAGTCTTGCATATTGTGAGTGTGTGTGCAAATACTATAGCACAACAGTATGCAAGTCAGAAGACAACTTGCAGAAGTCCATTTCTCCATCCACCAGCTAAGTCCCTGGGACTGTAAACTGAGGTCTCTAGGCCTGGCAGCAAGAACCTTTATTTGCCATAGTTCACTGGCCTTAATCTGCAGCTTTGTGAGACAGGTTGCTTAGAATCTTTTTGAAAAGCCATTAATGGTACCTCCCATGCTACACCTGTCTACTAACCCACCTATTATACTAATATGTTTTACTTGCCTCAGCAAGTCTTTGAGTTACAGTTAAATATAATGATGAAACTGAAGGGGGATACAAAGAGAAGTACATTTAGCAGCATTACTTTTATCCTTATTTATATTTAGGAACGTAATAGTACCTAAAAATCAAATTCACTCCAAAGAAGTTAATTTAATGTATGTAATATACAACTTCATAAAGCCAAACTGGTAAGTCCATACATATCTCACAGAGAGAGATTCCTGTCTCAAAAGCAAGATTAATGGCTCCTGAAGAATAACACTAAGGCTGACCTCTGGCTTCCAAAGGCATACACCACCCCTCATACACATAAACAAACATACTTGAGAGCTGAATCATGACAGTTTTTAATTTTATTTAATTAGAAAATCAAGTGACATACCACAAGGTGAGTATAAACAGAAGAACTGTTTAAAATGTGAACTCTGTGACACTCCAATATTTAGAAGTCAGTAAATGAAGCATAAAAAGAAACAGACAAACAAGCTGGAAAAATAAAGAGATCTGAGTAAGACATATGAACCAGATAAGTGAAAAAATATTTCAAAAAAGCAGAGAGAGATCAATTAAGTTAAATGTCTTGACAGGTGAAAGAAAAGATAAATGGCCTTGATCTGGTATCATGATAGCTACTGGTACAACCTTAGGGGTGGTAATAGTGATGTAGACTTAAAGGAGAAATATTTTGGTAGTGGGACAGAAAAGTGAAATATAGATGTTGAAAAAATAAACACAAAACAGTGTGTTTTGACAATGAAATTCCACAATAAAGGCCCGGACAAAAAAGAATGCACTTTCACACTTCAATTCTTCCAAGTATAGAAAGGGAAAGGAAAAGACAGGTATATTCTGCAAACCACACACCTATGGAAACACATGTAGAAATCTAACTTTAAAACACCATCCTATAACAAATTTCATGAAATGAGTATCTAAATATGGGACATCACAAGAAAGGCTAAACGCAATGCACCGAAGGGCGTTTTTTAACCTACTAAGCAACGTTATGAAACTAAGGAACATACAAAAATACACAATGAAATTTTTCATTTCAATTTGTACTCTGCCCCATGCTTCTAAAAACATGCAGGCAAGAGACACATGCGTTCACAGGTCAATTCTAAAATGCCTAATGATGAGATAAACACTATTGAATGGTAGCTTTTGGGAGAGGAATACAGAGAATACTTAAGGGCTGCTTCATTTCATTTCTATTATTCAGGTTTTTCTTTTCTGCTAAGATAGATCATGTGGAGATCAATGTCCTAATTCATTTGAACAGCCTGACTGTTACACTCATATACGTGAAAAGCTGTAAATGACTATAAAATTGTAAGAACTCTAGGCTTGATTAAAATTACTGATTTACAGCAAATTACTTTAACAAAAAAGCTGACCAATCACCTCTTTTCATATGCTTTTGTTACAATGTACTTTACTTGCCCAAGATCTTCAAAAAGCTGGCCACTACATGTCTCCCCCAATACGGCTACTATTTGTTCTGGTTTGTGTATGTGTGCTTTGTACGGTTATGTGCACCCACGTGCAGAGGCCAGGGGAAAAGGTCAGCAGTTTTATCTTCCTTGTGCCATTTCTACCTAGGAGACAGTGTCTCTCACTGAAGCTGGAGATAGCCAAAACAACCAGTTCCACTAGAACAGCAGGACTGCAAACCCTAGGGATCCTCTTGTCTCTGTCTTCCCAGAACTGGGATTATTGGAGTACACCACTGCACCCCGCTTTTTAAAAAGTTTTATTGATTGAGTGATAGATTGGGGGTGGGGGCCATGTGCATTGCCTGGCCCATGTGTGGAGATCTGAAGACCATTTGTAACAAAGGCTATTGGGGTCCAGCCCAAGTGGCCCTCTCTAAGTCCACAGGACAATCTACAACCAGCTAGAGAGCTTATCTTAGGAATAGTAAAGAATCTATGCACACCGTGCTCTTTCAGTCCATCACTTTATTGTTCTAAGTTAATTCTAAATCTACAGCTTCTTTTCAGCTCTCTCCTACATTTTATGACTCAAGGAGGGGTGGCTTGTAAAAGCCTCAGTGAACTCTTAAAGGACACAGGTTAAATGAGAGGGAGTGAGACCTTGAATCAATTAAAATCTAAGAAGGGAAAAAAGGAGAATCCGTGTGTAGTACTGCATTCTTAAACGTGGTTAGATAATGAGCTGATTAGTAAACCAAGGTGAAAGGAAAAGGAGTTAGGAATTTGTGTGAGGTTAGCTTGGGGCAACACTTTCCTATCTGCAGGCGAGGTGAGCCCAGGGCACATTTGTTCTCTATCTATCTATCTAAACCCTGTGAATCAAACAAACTAGACATGTTGTAAATCTATGTCTTTGGGTGTCTGAGAATGTCTCCAATGAGATACTTCTGCCTGGACACTGACACTGACCAAACGCCTGTCAATGAAGATAACTGCTGGAAGGCAGACCTCTGAGTTTACACTGGAGAAAGGAACAGAGACCTGGTTGTGGGAAACAGGTTTTGACTGTGTGACTGTCTTCACACATAGCTGGGGATATTATCCAAATACCCCAAATGTATAGGGGAAGTTGTGCCCAATAAATGATCAATCACACTGTTAGAAGTTCTTGAGAAAAGAAGCAGATGGTAAGGCTACAATAGCACACAAGAAATTCACTCCAGGAAACACCTAATATGTTCAAAAACCAATATCATCAAAAACTCCTTGAGTTTTGGCTTCAACCTCCACTAATTTTGGCTCTAATGGGTCAGCCTTGTCAGTGCCAGCTGAGTTCCTACTTCACATTTTTGTGGCTCGTAGCAAATTTGCAATAAGCTGTTCTCTCTTCCTAACAACGTGGGTTCCAGGGATCAAACTCAGGCAGTCAACATTGGTAGCAAGCATCTGTATCTGTTGAGCCACCTCACCAGCCCAAACCTGGTTTTTTATGTAAATTCTGTGGATCTGTGGTGGTTTGAATGAGAAAGCATCCCACAGACTCCTGCACTTAAGGATTCGAGTGCCAGATGATGGTGCTATTTGGAGGTGTTTTGGAGGGGTGCCTTGCTGCTGGAAGTATGTCACCAGAGGCAAGTTTTGAGGATTTTTTAGACTCTGGCCACATCCAGCTTGCTCTGTTTTATCCTTATGTTTGAAAGTGTGAGATCTCAGCTTCTGTTCCTGCCAGAGTGCCTGCCATTTCCCTAACATGATATATCCTTATCCCTCTGAAAGAGTAAGACTAAATAAACTCTTCCTTCTTTAAGGTGCCTAGGTCATGATATTTTACCATAGCAACAGAAAAATAACAGGATCAAAAATACTGGATCAGGCAGGTCTTCATGCTTGCATGGAAGCATGCTACCAAATGACCCACTTCCACAGCCTCCAAATGCTGCTCTTAATAGAACACACTCAAATAAACCATGTCTTTCACTATGTAAGAAAAAAACTATACAGAATAGATTTTCAGGTGGACTGGGGAGCAGGTGGGGTCGGGAACAAGGGGAAGGGCATTTCGGAGACAAGGTGAAAACCTAGTGCAATGGGAACTCCATGGAATCTACAAAAGTAACCCTAGCAAAGACTCCTAGTAATGGGGGACACAGAGCCTGAACTGGCCATTTAAGGTAACCAGGCAAGGTAGCAAGTGGAGGGATTGGAACACCAAACCAGGCACAAAACCTTTGACCTAGCTTGTCCTGCCTGCAGTGTTCTGGGACTGGTTATGGAAGAGACCAGAGAGACTTTTTCCAGCAAATGGTGGGAGCAGAAGCAGTGTCCCATAGCCAAACATTGGGCAGAGTATGGGGAGTCCTGCGGAGGAGTAGGATAGGACGAACCAGAAGGGTCAGGGACACCATGAGAACACAACCCACAGAATCAACTAACTGACCGGGACCCATGAGGACTTGCAGAGATCAGGGAGCCCGTAGGGGTCTGACCTAGGTCCTCTACATACATGTTATGGCCAAGTAGCTTAGTGTTTGTGGGATTCCAAAGAGTGGAAGCTAGGGCTGTTTCTGACTCTTTTGCCTACTTGTGGGATCCTTTTCCTCCTATTGGGTTGCCTCATCCAGCCATGATGTGATGTCTGATCTTACTGTAGCTTGTTATAGTGTTTGATTGACGTCCCTGGGAGGCCTACCCTTTTCTGAGGGAACTGAAGTCAGGATGTAACATATGAGACAAGAAAAGGAAAAGGAAAAAGAAAGAAGGAAGGGGAGGGGAGAAGGAGGGAGGGAAGAAGAGAGAGAGAGGGGGAGAAGGAGAGAAACAACTGTATAATCTCTTACTATCTTACAATAATAAGCTCCATGAGGGCAGGAACTTGTATCAACTATCACTGCACCCCTAGTACTTTAAACAATACAGCACATGACAGGTATATAGCATTTTAAAAGAGTGAGCGTATAGCATCAACCCCTTTTAAGTCAAAGTAAACCTTAATCCCTTACATAGAATTACCAACCATGCAGTATATTGCTAATGCTTGGAATGTTATGTAATCAGACTCATGCTACCATAAAATAGGAATAGGCTATTAAATTTAAAAACTCAGCCCTCTTGTTGAAACATAAATCATTTTTATTCATTGAGTGTCTCATTTCAATGAGTCAGTTCTCAGACTCTGTTCTGTAATTGCTGTAGCTTGGATCATAGATGGTTCCCTACAGTCCATGTGTCAGGCTTGGTCTCCAGGAAGGCTCTAATGGGAGGCAGTAGAAACTTGAAGAGGTGGAGCCTGGTGGAAGGTCTTCAGGTAATTCTGAATGTGTTCTTGAAAGGTGTTCGGGGATGAAGGCCCCTTCCTCACCCTACTCTTTCCCAGTCATGAATAGAGCTCTTCTTTTACTACAACACACACTCTAACCACCACTATAAGCTGCTTCTCCAGATCTGAAAGTAAAGGGGTCAACTGACCGTAGCCTGAAACTGACAAAACTGTTAGCCAAAATAAAGCTTCCCTGTGTTATTTGGTTACCTAAGATACGTGCCATAGTGATGAAACGTGGACTGTAACATAAACAAAAGAAAAAGACAAACAAGAAAGGCTTCAACTTCTTAAAGAAATGTATTCTTCCCCTAGGAAGTAAAGGTTGAGCACTGAACACCACCCCAGGAAAGAACTTTGGTGACTGTATATACACACAACTAAATAAAATATAAAATTCATGAGGGTAAAAATTTGTGCTTATGCCTTCTGATATAGTATCAATTTCTAAACAGTTGCAGAAGTCTGCACTATTCAATCCTAAGGACTAATGGGCACAAAACATCACATATACCAATTAACTACCTCAAGAACTTAGAACCTTCATGTTCAACTAGACTTAGTCAACTCAACTTAATCAATACAAATAAAACACCTCTACTAAATTACAGAAGTGTTGAGTAGTCCTTCATAGAGCAGAGTTAAGATGCTAATATGTGTTTAGGAACACATATTAGAAGGCATAGACACATGAGGGAAATAATGACAAAAAGCTGCGCTCAAAAAAAAAAAACCACGATTACTATTTTTTAAAAATGGATGTCTAGAAACTAAATCCACTTTAAAACTACAATTGAAAAGACTAAAGACAGGAGCCTTGACAGAAAACAAATCCAAGTCTGCATTAAAGTTTGGAGCATGTGGGAAAAATGTTAGAAAGTGGAAAACAAGAAAATTCTGATAACTGCAATAAATATACTGATAAATATGCATGGGCATGGGCCATAGCTTCATGAAGAACAGGTAAGTTACTCAATGTATTCAGTTGTGAAGCAACTATACATACTATACATACACATCTTGTACCATCTATTCCATAGGTTTAGAAGTCAGTACTTCTTGATAACTTTAGTACTTCCTCTGACATTTTATGTGTACCACAATAATAATCCTATCTAGTTCATTTCAGTAAAGATGCTCAATTCTACAGTTTTAAATGTATACAACTTACTTTTATTCTACATAATTCTATTAATCTCTGTTTCCTGGCCTCTCAGCTAGATAAATGGATGGAATATAAAAGATGCTTGAGGTTCTAAACTATTAAAAAAATGAAATATGTATCATTCAAGAATTATTCTCTTCCTCAAGTATATTTGTCTCAAGCCCAACTGAGGGACCAGAAGCCTTACTTACCAAAACAGTAGCTGACAACATCACTAATAAGGACTGATGCAAAAGCACTGAGGATAGATATAGCTTGGTGGTAGAACACCTGCTTCACATGTATAAGGATATGGGTTTTATCCCCAGCACCACTACCATGGTGGGGGGTGGAGAGGATGTATTTTCTAAAACAACAGTTAAAAGCAAAATTTTCAATATACTGCTTCATAAAAGAATGAAGAGCTATTTATTATAACATACGTTTTTAACTCCCAGTTTTATTTATATGGAATAATTATTTTCTAAATTGTCACAAAAGCATTTCTTTATCAAAGCCAATGAACACTATTTATTCACTAATCCAGGTCACTTGTCACCACTGTGCATCAAATCTGTTTTATTGATTGGTCGTAATGCTAGAAAACATTTTTGAGCAAATCTTATCAACAATTTAATTTTCAAGCTAACCTCTTTTTATGAATTTAACTTTATTTTGGGGACACTGCATAACAGGAAATCTTTCATACTGAAATTGACAGTAACCACACCTGAAACAGAGAAAAAAATGGCTGCAGCCAAAGTGAACACAAAAATCCTCAGATTTTAAAATAATCAGAAAGTCAAGACACTTTAAAAAGTACTGCCTCTACAACAGTAACACACATACAACTAGACACTCATCTAAAAACAGTATTAGATATATATCTTACAGACTACTTGTGAGATCATTTGTATATGAGAGAAAAAGAACGTGGAACATCAAAACCAAGTATAGTGATGTATGCCTATAGAAACAAGCTCTCAAGTGGAGCAAAGGATCCCGTAAGCACAGATCCACAGACTCCTTGTGACAATCAAAAGGGATAATAGTAGCCCCTCCATGAAATCGGCTAGAACTACTTCACCAACATAAACTCAGCAACTGCTAATTAAATGCTAGCTTTGCCCCTTTCAGCAGTCTCGCTCACAGGAATTGTCTACTACCTTGCAGGTGATGGGACAAATTTAATTTCACTAAAGAACGCCAGCAAATAAACATGAATTAAAATAACTAGAAAATAACCAATGGTTACAATTGATGCCAACAAGCATTGTCAATGGATACATGAAACCCACTAAAGGAAAACCTGATGAGAAACTGAGCATTTCAGGTTGGCAAAGTTATGGTTCTCTGATGGCATGTGATCTTAAGTCCTAAGAGATTTATCTCTTACTATGTTAACCTGGGAATCAACCTCAACATAAAGAGTTCACATGCAACCATAATAAGATTCCTGACATTATACAGCATTAACTGCAAAGCTTCACCAATGAAGAATTCTTGTAAATATGTTTACCCTTAACTCTAATCAAGCTTTTAATCCACATTTCCAATGTGGAGGAAGTAAAGGAACAGAACAAGCCAGGTGACCTTATCAACAATTTAAAAAAACCTGTAATTTAGCTCATTCCTGGAATAGGCGGTCTTACTATTTCTTCAAAAAGTATCAATTTGAAGGTTAGCTATGGATGTAGTAGCTCAGATGATAGAGTTCTTGCCTAGAATGCACAAAGCTCTAGGTTTGATTACCAGCAACACCATAAATGGAGCATGGCATATAGAACAAGCCTGTGATCCTAGGATTTGGAAGGTGGAAGATTATCAGAAGTTCAAGGCCATCCTCAACTACAAAGGGAGTTAAAGGCCAGCCTAGGCTTGCCTCAAAAACAGGAAAAAAAAAAAAAAAAGTTATCAATGGGAAAGAGTGACATCAGAAACGTTATACCTACATCCTGATTTTTAAAAACCAGATGAAAAGTCTAACTTGGGGACAAATAGTACATTTGAATCTGGATAGGTAACTAGATAATATTATATAACCATCTAGGTGTAGGTATAGAGTAATTGTGCTTAAGCCCTTTCTGTGGAGGTAGCTCATGGCTGGAATGGAGAAACTAACAAATTTCTTACATGAGTAAAGCAAGTAGAACCAAATAGTAACAATACTGAATCCCAATGGAAGGCACGTGTGTGTACACACTGTATTATCATTATCACTATTGTGAAAATTCCAAAATACAAAATTAAATTTATAATGAAAAAACTTATTTTTAAAAACTAAAAGTATCTTTACCCAGATATCTAAATGGGATATACTTGATTTCCAGTCCATTTTATTCTAAAACACATTTAAAATGTCTTTTTAAAGATATCCAAGTAGGTCTATTTTAAAAGTTGAAAAGCTAAACAAAAGAAAAAAATAACTAAACTAACACGAAGCCAGATTTGATGATATATGCCTGTAATCCTAGCATTTCCACTGCAAATGAAATTCACTGGAGCTGAATTTACAGGCAGTTACAAGCGGCCTGACATGAGCGCTGGAACTCAACTCGGGTCCTTTATGAGCAAGTGCTCTTAACTGCTGAGCCAACTCTCTACTCCGCTATACAGCAGCTTTAAAAGTATACACAAGAAGCTGGTTTTGCTCCCCCAAGAAAGTATCTGCAAGTAGATAATCAATGACCTAGAAAAAAAACTTGTATTAACTTACCTAAAATGTAAAACAAAATTAACTTTACCAATATTCAAACTAACACTAGCATCCTTGGTGGATTAGTCTCAGCCATAACATATCCTGATGAGAGACTCTAAAAATCAGAACTTCCTAAAAGAGAGAAATTGATACCTAAAAATATGTTTGCCTTCAGTGTTCTGCATTACAGTGTTATTAATACACAGTTCTCTATAGTTTAAAACCTTAAACCAGTAGACTGCTTGCAGTAATAGAATGAAGTGACTATAAAGATATATCACATCAAATTTCTGTATTAATTCACAGCAAGGGCTTTAAAAGTTATTACATTTAAAGATGAGTTAAACATTTTGTTTTACAAAGCAAGTTAAGTGTTTTACAAATAAGACAGGTATTACAAATATAATGGCCTCTTCTATTATGAAAAGGTCTAAGTAGTAAGTCATATTAAAAAATGAATACCCTTAGTCTGTCCCTTCCATAAAGATGACATTTTAGTAATATATAGCAAACAAGGTAATATAGTGAATGCCTATACTCCCAACAGCCTGAGAGGCAGAAGCAGATGAATCAGGAATTCAAGATCACTAGGCTACCTAGTGAATTCAAGGCCATCCTAGGCTACATGAAACCCTGACTCAAAAAAAAACCGAAGTGGGATTAAAGAGATGGCTCAGCAGCTAAGAGAACTGGCTGCACCACCAGTGCCCCTGGGTTTGGTTCCCAGCACCACATGGTAGCTCACAACCAAGGGATCAGCACCCTCCTCTGGTCTCTGGGGGCACAGTGTGCTTACATTCAGCAAAAGCACCCATCCACATAAAATTTAAAAAAACAAAACAAAACAAAAAACAAAAAAACAGAAGTGGAGAGTAACCAAGGAAGATACTTGACATGCACATGGTCTCTCTTCCTCCAAACACACACACACACACACACACACACACACACACACACACACACACA
>CABHPQ010129946.1:0-19714 GCA_902168405.1 Peromyscus aztecus | reverse complement strand
ACACACACACACACACACACACACACACACACACACACACACACACACCCGACCTCCCACACTGACACATCCACAAAGAATGAAGCCTCAAATAAGCAAGCAGTAATGTTGACACCCACCTTCAGGGTTAAACACTACAATAATTTGTTTTCTCCCTAAATCATAACAAATGATGATGGATATTTAGGATCCATTAAGGAGGTGAAAAATAGAACCAGCATAGAAAGTCTTCGACAAGTGAAGCCGGGTTAGCTCGGAAAACAAGCCAAGTATCCCAAACACTTTGGGTGACACACGAGTGTGAAGAGGCATCAGTACACACCTGAATGACAGGTATGCTTGAAATTACTAGTGACTGCTCAGGATCACTCAGCTAATCTTTTGCAGCTGGGTACATGTCACTCATAGCGACTGCATTAGCCACCCAATCCACCTTACTACGGATGTGAGTACTAGCTAGGCTGTGACCCACAAGATCTCCAACGTCAAATGTAGTTGTTTTCACTCTCAGGTGAACCTAGCCCTATCTAAAACTGTAATCAAATATTCTGAGTCCACATAAGCCAGTAAGTCGGAACCTAGGAAAGAGCAAAGGCTGGACAATGGGGTTTCTGGAGTCAGCAGGAAGGCATGAAGAACAAAGAAAATGAGGCAGAGACAAGGCCCTGAAACAAGACTCTCCCTCCAGGCCGCTGGAGCTGCCAGTCCCCACATCACTCTATCTCTAGTCAGAACTCTTCTGCTCAGAATCCTTAAGATGTAACACTTAAAGGATTTTTATTATTCATTGTTCTTGACAGAAAAAGTTCATTATGGAATTATTTAGACCAAGATAAATACAGGTAAGTTCAGAAAAAACATCTCATTAATCCCTCATATGAAAAAGCAAACAAGGCAGAGAACTAGCTCAGCAGATGAAAGCACTTAAGCCCAACCCTGACCCAGAGTTCAGGGCCCAGAACCCACGACCAGGCAGAAGGAGAGAACCGACACTACAGTTGTCTTCAACACGACCGTGGTACACATCCCTATCTCTCTCTCTCTCACACACACACACACACACACACACACACTCATACCCACTGTTGGGGCCCATCTGGGTTTCCTGGTGGCTTTATCCAGCAGGTCTGCATAAAGAGGACAGTTGGACCACGGGCCTGAGTACAGGTGTTCGGAAGGGTCTACACTTGGCTGTATTGCTCCTCCCCTTGGCATTGTGATAAAAAGCCCTTTGGAATAAAGTTCTGGGCTGGTGGGTTCAGACCCAGGCCCTCCTGAGACTATCCTGTGTTTCTGTCTTTCTTCTCATCGTCTAGGTATCTCTTTCTAGCTAATATTTCTCATTTTTCCCTACTCAAGAGTACCCTGGGTCATAAAAGTGGCGGCTGGTCCACCACAACCCACAATGATAAAAACCAAACTAAGAAAGAAAATCATAGACTGCTCACTGCTCTGCCTAAGAATGCCCATCACCTACATACATGAACATGGGTTCCAGATTCTTTTACTGTTCTTCCTGGGGAATAGTTTTATTTGGAAGAGGTACTTTTTTTGTTTATGTGGTTTTTGTTTTTTGTTTTACTATGAAGGCCAGGGTGGCCTCTAACTTGCAGCAATCCTCCTGCCTCAGCCACCAGAGTGCTAAGATAACAAGCACCAAGTTCAGTGTCCATAAAACTTCTTATCTTTATTACATTTATTTATCTTGTGTGGGGGGGGGTGCAAGTAAAGGTCAAAGGACAACTTGAGGGAGTCTGTTCTTTCCTACCACATACGTTCATTCCATGGATTGAACTCAGGTCATTAGGCTTGACCAGTGAGTATCTTTACCCATGAGCTCTCACTAACCCCCATAAATGTTATAATTTCCACATGAAAGTGTACAAAGATAAAATTATATAAAATTACCAAACAATTGAGTTAGAACATTCTCTCAAAGTAGTATAAGCAAATATGATAAACTTACTTAAAATCTAAGTTGAGAATACAGAGCATAAAAATAAAATTTGAGGAGTTAGAGAACTAGTTCAGGGGTTAAGACCAGCACCGCTCTCCGTGAGGCCCAAGTTCAAACCCTAGTACCACATCAGGTGCTTCACAACCACTCATAACTCAAGCACCAAGAGGATCTAACAGCTATGACTTCTGCAGGCAGCTGTACCAACAACATGCAGATGCAGATACACACACACATACATACATACATACATACATACACACACACACACACACACACACACACACACACACACACACGAAAAGTAGCAGAAAAAAGAAAGAATGAGACCAAAGCCAGGTGCTATGGTGCACACTTGTGACCTAGTATCTAGAAGGCAGATGCAGGAAGGCTGTGGGACCAGTAAGTATTTTTCTTACTAAAAGAGTAAGACTATCAAAATATAATCATTTTACATAAAACAATTTTAGAATATGTTAATATTGACTCCTCTGCACTAGTATTAGCTGCTGTCCATTACACACAAGGGAGTACTTTTTGCATTTTATTACTAGAGTTGGCATCTAACGCAGTACAACCACACCAAGAAAACATTTCATCTTATCTCAAGAGTGGTAACAGGAAATTGGCTTTACCAGGAAAAGAGGGCCTACATCAACTATCACTCAACAATCTCATCATTTTAGATATCTCAGACTTTAACAAATGTCTATATAAATGACTTCGTGGCAGTTTTCCTCTTCTAAGCACACATTTAATAACTATCACAATGTGCTTACAGCAAAGATTAAAATTCTGCAGCAAAACATCAGAACTAGCAGAAGGTAATATTTGAGAGAGGAATGGACAGCAAAGCACAGTATTTCACACCAGAAACTTCATCTGAGAAATCTATGGACAGAAACTCTAGTTTAGTGTCTGAAATAATTTTCCTGAGGCATCAGGTTTTGTTTGCTCCTTTACAGTGAGGGTTTATATGCTTTGGTTAAAATCTGCAGCAGGGCCAGATGCAGCATACCTACAGCACACCTGCTCACTGTCTGGCCTCTTGGTCACACACCCTGTCTTTTCTCTGGTTTATTTTTTCCAAGTCAAGATTACTAAGTGCCGACTTCTCTACTGCATATATGAATAACATACATAAAATAACCCTGCTTTCATAGAAGCAAATTTTTTCATTTAATTTTTGTTGTCTTTATTAACTATTTGAAGTAGCCATAGAATGTATTATATATGGGATTAAACACAGAAATGTTACAAAGTGTAAAGGGGCTAGGATTTGACTCCACTTGCAAACAAACCATCCAGATCCTCCCTGATTCATGGTTGCTGGCCAAATCCACAAAACTACCAGGACAAAAAAGTCTTCTTTGTAGTACAGTAAGTATCAAGGATCAGGATGTCAGTCAGTGCCTCTGACCTCTTCCAGTTTCACAGGAGTGACACACAAGTATACCTATCTAAATGTCTGCATGCTCGGCGAACTACAGTAAGAAACTGGAATGATATATTATATGAAGAGTATTTACTGCTTTTGTAGTGAACACCGAACATCTTTGGGATAAAAGATGGGATAACGTACTTTTATTTCATCATTCAAGGTAGTTTGCTGAAATCACAATCCTGAGAAATAATCCAAGAATTCTTAGCATAGTAACACAGCTCAGGAACATTTAAGGCCATTGCTACACTATCTCTTCCAACAAATGAATGCTAAATACATAACCAGCCTTATGAAATATACTCAGACAATTCATTAAAAACTGTTATTCCTATATTAAATGCAAAGCTCCATGATAACTGAGGCAAATTTTGTTTTATTCACCTTTGTAGCCTGGTACATGGCTAGCACAAAACACACATTCGGTAATGAATACAGCTCAAAATACTTCATTCAAAAAAAAAAATGCTGTCCTTAGGAGGCTGAGGCAGGACTATGACATTTGCAGGGACAGCCTGGACCACACAGTGAGGACAAGGCTAGGCAAACTCTACACAGCAAAATACTATTCAAAATACACAGTAAAAAGATTTAAAAACTACACACACACACACACACACACACACACACACACACACAAAGGGAAAAGTGAGGATTTTTTCTCCTTATAGCTAAATGAATTCTACCCTGAAATAATAGGTCTGCCTGATGCAAAATGTTTAAGGCAGCTTGTAGTATACGTCCATCCATTGGTACTTAGGTACTTATTAACTGCATATATTTAAGAGCATCTATTTGCACAAACAACTGAATCACTAGCCAACTGTTTTATGTCACTCCTTTTCCCACCTCCCTTTCTGAACCCCTCAGTCTTTTTAATAATTATGAGCCATTACAGAGCCTAATAAATCTCCGCTAAACCCACAGTCTTAAAAACAAATCTAGCCTCTTTATTCTTCTAAAAACAAATTTTAAAACTTCATCCTCGGGCTGGAGAGATGGCTCAGAGGTTAAGAGCACTGACTGCTCTTCCAGAGGTCTTGAGTTCAATTCCCAGCAACCACATGGTGGCTCACAATCATCTGTAATGAGACCTGGCGCCCTCTTCTGGTCATACATGCTGCATACATAATAAATAATAAGATAAATATGATAAATAAATAAATAAATAAATAAATTTCATCCTCACTGAAAATAAAACTAAATGAAATTTGAGAAAAAGCTTTAGAGCCCTGAATCTAAGAGCAACCAACTACATAAGCAGCAGAAAACTTAGGACACTATTCCAATCTTAGTACTGTGACATTTTTATTAATGAACTTGGGAAATTAACCAGCTAGAAACCTGTTGGTAACTGCTGTGGTCTGTAGGAAATGCCCCCTAGAGGCTCGAGTATTTAAATCCTTGGTCAGCAGTTGGCAATACTGTTTGGGCCCCGGGGGAATCACAGAACTTTTAAGACTGTAGCCTTCCTGGAGGAAGTACAT
Source organism: Peromyscus aztecus (assembly GCA_902168405.1). Lineage (NCBI taxonomy): Eukaryota > Metazoa > Chordata > Mammalia > Rodentia > Cricetidae > Peromyscus > Peromyscus aztecus. The sequence goes on along the minus strand of CABHPQ010129946.1, from coordinate 14,829 downwards.
CACTCGGACGAGTTATGAGGGTTTAAAGTCTCAGCCCTGCTTCCTGTTCTCCTTCTCTGCTTCCTGTGTAGACTTTGTATGATAAGCACCTTCCTACACTGGCCCTCAACTGCCTGCCATGCCTTTCCTACCATCACAAACAGACACTCTGAAACCAAAATCAATCAATCTTTCCTTCCTTAAATTGATCTTGGTGCTGGTACTTTGCCACAGCAACAGAAATGTAACTGACACAGTTACTATGTGTACAGTTACAGCTCTGAAGATGTAATAAGGCCAGTTAATCATGTCTACAAAGTATCTGGTACATTAACATGCAAGCACTAACCATGTATCAAGTTCCTTCATAGACATCCTCTGTGCAGAAAGAACTAGGACTTTCTTCATAAGCTGCCTCTGCCTGCAAGCTCAATTTGAAAACACTGCCCCCAACTTCTGAGACTGAAAAGACTCTCCTGACAACAAATACAAAGCAGCAATTCCAAAGGAAGTTACCATGTTTGCCAAGTTTGGTGCCGTGATGATTAATTTTATGTCTAGGATATGATACCTAGATAGATATTCAGCTAAACAATACTGAGTGTTGGTATTTTTTTAAAGAGAAGAGTAACATTTATTTATTTTTTAAAGATTTATTTATTTATTATGTATACAATGTTCCGTCTGAATGTATGCATGCAGGCCAGAAGTGGGCACCAGATCTCATTACAGATGGTTGTGAGCCACCATGTGGTTGCTGGGAATTGAACTCAGGATCGCTGGAAGAGCAGCAGGTGCTCTTACCTGCTGAGCCATCTCTCCAGCCCCGAGAAGATTAACATTTAAACTTTGAGTAAAACAGGTTTCCCCCTCAACTTCATCCCATAACAAGGCCTATCTATACCCAAGCACTGACTTATAAGGAAATAAAAAGCCTTTCCCTAACCTGAAACCAAGTGGAGGAAACAGGGCAGACACTACTTACTAGTAAATATTTCTCAATCTGCTATTTAGTGTTTCCCCCAAATAACTGCATAGTATCTGGCTAACAATCAATATTCCACAGTAAAACAGCACTAAAATTCCTACTTAACCATCAAAAGATCAACAACAAAATAACCCAACTTTTGGGAAATGTTCACTATACTACTGGAAAGGAAAAATAAATGCAGCGAAAAACTGCGTTGTCCCTATGACAATAGAATGCCATTGTAAAATGGTACACACAGAATGCATTAAGAATTCTTAACAACTTCCACAATTAAATTTTCAAACAAAGAAAATATGGCAGTGTATGTTAAAAAAGCAAAACTGTAAAACAAATTTCTAAAGAAGTAAAACAAAAAAGATGTAAAAAGTAAACAAAAGCGATGCTGAATACAAAGAGAGAATATGGTGATACGGAATAAAGTGAATAAACTTGTCAGCACAAGTCAGTCTTTAAAGGGATGCATCTGATTATCATGTGTACAAGTATTGAATTACCACACTAACCCATGAATAGGCATAATTATGTTAACTGTGGAAAGAAACTGCCTAGAGTGGTACTGGAGTGCACTACTGCTGAGGACCTAACAGTCACTGTGACTAGCACTCTGCTCAGAAGGAAGCAGCACAAGCAAAGGTTCGGACAGTCAGCAAACAGCATCTGACTCTGTTTCCCTAACTGGACTGGAGCTCACTATCTAGCCCAAGCTTGCTTGGAACTCTTGACAATCCTCCTGCCTCATCCTCTTAAGCATTCAGATTGCAGGCATGAAGTTTCTAGAGACTACAAAAATATAATACGAACCATCCAACTGTGTCACCAATAAAAGAAACCTGTAAACAGCTACAGAAACAACCTGGTTCTGCAGAACAGAGAAAAGACTTACTCCATTTGCTAAGTTTACAGAACTATTAAAAAAAAAGAAAGAAAGAGGAAAAATCCAAAGTTATAAAGTAACCACAGTATATATAGCCTTCACTGTCCTGAGAAATACAGACAAGAACATTTCTCTGTTTAACTCCATTCAAAACCATCAGTAGGGCTGGAGAGATGGCTCAGAGGTTAAGAGCACTGGTTTTTCTTCCAGAGGTCCTGAGTTCAATTCCCAGCAACCACATGGTGGCTCACAACCATCTGTAATGAGATCTGGTGCCCTCTTCTGGCCTGCAGTCACATATGCTGTATACATAATAAATAAATAAATCTTTAAAAAAAAAAAAAACACATCAGTAAGAACCTATGGAGCCAGGTACAAAAATCTGGATAGAAACTACATCACACTTATAACAAAAAACCCAAAGTAATTTACAAATAGCTGGAAAAGTTACTCTCCACAAAGTATTTTCATTAAGTTACAGTAAGATTTCTTCTTTGAAACTCTCTTAAATCTAGTATTATTCCAAAATAAAAATTAAAAAATGTTTTTCCATTTTGCAGTCATTAGAAAACAAGTGAGCTTTTTTACTATCTCAAAAGACAAAAAGAACCGTGAATCACATCCACTAACTGACTGGCAAATAATGAAATTTAAACAATCCTAAACAGGAGCTTTAACATTACTGTAAGTGTCCCTTACACATTCTCGTGCATGTCTTAAAAGAGCATATACCATACAAATATGGATACGAAAACATCATTGACTAAAGACCTAAGATAATTACAGCCAACAAATTAATGAGAGCATTTCTACTCAAAACAGAATCATTACAAACATTAATAAATAATCCTCAAAAATAAGTATTTCAATAGAGGAATTTTAAGTATTTAACTAGAAATGTTCACCAAAACTGAAGCCGTTTTACATCAGTAAAAACTTTTACATCAACAGAAATTATCTTTTAAAAAGTTTTTTTAATGCCAGTAGAAATATTAGGATTACCAATGAGCCAGAATTTTGTAAGTAAAAAATGTCAAGCAAGATGCTAACCATGCTGATTCCAGACCCTTCAAAACATTATCAGTGGTGACTGTAATTCCAACAAGTGCACAGGGATGAAATGTTTTTCCCGAACGTGGACTAAATCAGCCGATAGTGCGAGGACAAGCAGAGGCTACCACAGCGTTTAACGACAGGCGTGCACAACTACCCACAGACACAGGCACCAAGGGGAAAAAAAACAAGAACAAAAAAAACAAAGAACTTGCACAGCACATACAGAAAACAAGTGTAAAGTTTTGAAACGTTCAGTAATACAAGCAACAACGTGACCTATGTGATAACACAACACAATATGAATCATTTCAGAGATACACCATTAACAGCAATTCAAAACACTTCAGTATTAAGGAGTGATTGAAATCAGAGTCCTAGTAGTAATCAGTGTTGAGATCTTCGGGCAGCATGATCTGAGTCAACAGCAATCCAGACATTCCAAACCTTCAGTTACTATATAAATTTAAAATATTGGACAAAAAATATTAAAAATAAATAATAAATATACCAAAAACAGTATTTCAGGAGCAGTCTAAAGTCACTAGCAAACAAACCAACATCACATAAACCTGTGAATTATTCTGGGGAACAGTCAGGTGTTTCCCAGCCTTTTTTTCTTCCTTGACTTTGAGACAGGGTCTTGATATGTAGCCTAGGCTGGCCATGAACTTAAAATCCTCCTCCTTTAGCTTCCCAAGTGCTGGGATTATAGGCATGCACCATTATACCCAATTCCAAAGACACTTCTCATTAAGAATACTTTAGCCTGACAGAAAGTTACTCTCCTTACTCTTGCAGCTACTTCAACTACGAATATTAGAGCAGTGCTTTCCAACAGTTCAAGCCACATGAGTGATTTCAAATGTCCAAGTAGTCACTTGTTTATAAACAACAAGCTAGGCTTACACCTGACTAGTGGCAGATTGTTTGTCTGGCATGTGCAAGGCCCTGAGTTCAATCTCAGCAAATAAGTAAATAAATATCAGCAGAAAAAGTAAGTCAGGCACAGAAATCCTCTACTCTGGCAAAAGGATTTCATGAGCTGAGGAGGTGGAGGCCAGCCTGAGGCAACACTTGAGACCCAGACTCATAAAAATAATTCCGTAATGAGGAAAAATTAATTTTCATAATTTATTTAACAACGTATTTTCAAAATACTGCTTTAACACTTAATCAAGAAGTTAATGAAATAATTTGCAGTCTTCTTTCATATCAAATATCCAAAATTTAATGTGCATTTTACAGCATATCTCAACTAGAACTAAGTTAATTTGGGGTAATAATTATGTTTGCTAGTGGTTACTGTACAGGACAGCACAGACCTAGAGTTCTTTGTCTAGTTTTGAAACAGACATATAAAATATATTTGTAATTCCAGCCAAGAAAACCATGAAAGCTGAAGACATACATCAATTCAGCTTTTGTTCTTGACTCTAGCAGGCAGGTCAAGGGTGACAGTGTCCCATTTGCCAGGCAACCTCTATTTCTAGCATGAGTCCCAATTTTCACATGTTATTGAAATAATTAACAGCAACCCCTTTAATCCTCATAAACATCCCATCTGATGTGACAAGTTACATGGTCATTCTACCTAGATCCATAACACCCTTGAAAATAACTCTATATACTGCTTGGAAGAAAACTTAGTTGAAATTCTCTATCTAATTCTGATGCCTGGAAAAGAGACTCTAAATTTAAAAGAAAGAACCCTAAATTCACTACACTCATTTTTAAAAAAGAAAAGGAAAAAAGATGCTGCTGAAAAGTCTTTATTTTAAATTGCAGACTTAAAAAAAAAAAAAAGTAAGAATTACCTGTTGAACAAGGCATCTGGAAATTGGGATCATTGCTATCCAAAACAGGCAAACAGAACTGGTTACTTGCTGATCCTAGCATAGGATCCTTATCGCTGAGCATGTTCTTCAGCGAGTCCTCTAAGACAGTTTGACTTGTACTAAAATCCTCACAGACTTCATTCTCCAGGTTGGATCCTAGAAATAGGGCATCATCTAAGTGTTCAGTAGGAATTAAATGATTAAATGTATCAACTATATCCATGAAGACTTCTGTGTGTCTTTCAACCCTATAGAAAGACAAAAAAAATACCATAAGAAATAAAGCTACCAATTGAAAATCACCTAATACCAAATTATTTTAATAGTTTTGAATCTAAGAACACACTTCTGAATTTGTTTTTTAAAAAAAACCTTCACTGTTTTTTAGAATATACATTTAGAAATGTGGTACAAATCTTTACTGAATGATCTTTCTTTATCATGCATGTAGAATATTATTTTACCAGAAATCCTACTAAATGTTTACTCAATTCATTATTTTAGAAAAATAATTATATAGCCCATTAATTTGACATATCTGAAAGAATTACATGGTTTAAACCACAAAGCTGTATGTTTTTAACCATAACATTTTCATAAAGAATCAAACAATGCTTTTACAGTAAGTCCACATAAAAGAACTAAAATTCAATTATTTAAATTGTGGTCCCATAACTACAAGAAACCACAGATAGCCTTGTTTTATTTACAAAGCATTTAAATTATTCACATATAACAGAGAAAGACAAGGTTTTCTCCCCGACCCCCCCCCCAACCTCCCCCATGGAATCAAAGCAATTATCAACTAAACCCAACACATCACAAGTTTACACATGCACACAAAGCTGTGCACATATACACATATTCTCCTAGGGTCTTCTTTTAGGAGAAAACACAATAAATAACTAGAAAACAATCACATCATATATTCAGATTTATTTTAATGAGTTATGTGTGGTTTACACAGATGTTGAATTAGTCTACCCGAACTGCACCTACACACTAGCATTAAACAAAAGGTATCTGAATCTCTCAAGGTTTATCAAAAACTGAATTATTTTTATGAATGGTTTTAAATAAAAGTGAACCAGTTAAGAAACCACAATGATTACCTAGATTATCTTGTGCTCCATATTTTCAAAATTTTACAGAACTCCAAATCTACCAAAACTTTCTTAACCTGGCTTAAGCTTTTCCCCCTTAAAAAGGAAAGGTAAAGCTGTATGTGATGTTGTGCGCCCATAATCCCAGAATTTAGGAGGATCAGGAGCTTGAGGCCAGCCTGGGCCACATGCTAAGATACTATCTAAAAAAAAGGGAGGCAGTGTGGCATTCCCATATATAGATAACTACTGGATATAAATTATATGAGATACTTTGGTGAGCATTTTATCCGAATATGTATGACTTAATCCTTGATGATAAAAATGATTGGATAATATGCTAGTTTTACAAGGAAAATGCATTCAAATAATTCAATTTCCTCAAAGTCATCCAGCTCCATAGTCCATGTCCATGAATACCTATTCACCCTTTAACACTGAGCTTAAGGGCTCGAAAGACTTGAAGGCTACTGAAAAGCAATTTCCCAGCAAATTAGTGATTGCCTGGGGCTAAAGAGAAGGAAGAATGACTCTGAAGAATAAACGGAAACTTTAAGGAATGGCAGAATGTCCTAAATCTTAATTATTTTAATAGTTTCAGAAATAACCCATCACGCCAGGCAGTGGTGGCACACACCTTTGATCCCAGCACTAGGGAGGCAGAGGCAGAAGGATCTCTGAGACTTTGAGGCCAGCCTGGTCTACAGAGTGAGTTCCAGGACAGCTACAGTGGTTACACAGAGAAATCCTGTCTGGAAAAAAAAAAAAAAAAGAAAAGAAAAGAAAAGAAAAAAGAAATATCCCACCACTCTTCAAATGAAAAGTCATGAGTTCAAGGCCAGTCTTGGCTTACATAAAGAGGAGCTTGAAGCCAGCCTGGGTCAATAAGACCCTGTCTCAAAATATTTTCCTTCACCAAAAATGAGCAATTAAAAAAAAAAAAAAAAGGAAAGAAAAGAAAGCAGTTAAGCATATTGAACTCTTTAAGAGAGGTAAACTTTCCAATATGGCTCTTTAACCCAAACTGTATAACTAATCGTTTCGCTGGATTTAGAAAGCTAGCTTATTAAGGAAAAGATTCTATGAGCAAAAATTGAGAGAGTGGGTATAATAAGGTTCCATATCTTTAACAGTATTTTCTGTTACAGTCATCAAATGTTTACTATGCAGCTACCACTCACTGCATAAGACACCTCAGCAGGTCAGTCAGAATGAAAATCTTTTAAGACAGAAAAGAAAAAGATCCCCATATTTATGGGTCCAAAAAAGACAATTTCCATAGGACATATCACAATACTAGTACTCTGGGGAACATATTTTAAGGAAAATTGATATAAATTAATGAGGCTGCTTTTAAGATGGGTCCTATTAGATTTGTACACAATTCAATAAAGAAAAAAATACCACAGTGTACTGTCACCCAACATTCAAGCTATGTGGAAAGTAACATTTATCACAAGTATAAAGAAATATAAGAAACTAGTTTCAGATAGTAAGTACTTAGTATCAAAACTAACTCATGCTAGGGTGGAAGAGATGGCTCCTGGCTAAAAGTATGTGCTGCTCTTACAGGAGAAGAAAATGTGGTTCCCAGCACCCAGGTCCCGCAAGCTGCAGGAAGATGGGATCTCCATGAGTAGTCAAAGACTGACATAAAATTTAAAATGCACCTTAAAAAAATAACCCATGCTAAATAGTAAAATAAGTGTTAGTTAATTACAGAAATATTAACTTAAAAAGACACATTAATCTAAGTTCAATGTGGACTGACGGCAGAACAGAAAACATACATTACTGGTAAAGCTTGTAAAATTTGAATAAAGTATGGACTTCAGTTAATAGTTTTCTGTTTGCTCTGATAGAGGCACTATTATTACATCACAAGTCAGTAATAAGGGGAAATGATCTGAAGACATAGACAGGATATGTAGGAACTCTTTTCCTGCTTTACGGCTTTCCTATAAATCTAAAATATTCCAAAATAAGGCAGTTTTAAAAAGAAAGAACATTGGAGATACCAAGTAATATAAAAGACAAAGACAAGCAGGTATAATTAAAAAGATATTTCCAGTCTCTTTGTTAACTACATAGCTGCTTGATATAAACAAATTTCTGTCTCTTACACTAAAGTTTTACTTAAGAACTTCCTTACATTTGGTATTTTAAGCAAAACACACTATTGTCTATTTACAGTGGCTCATGGAATTCATACAATTAAATCATTATCAATAAATTGAGGTTATACATGTTAAAATATGAAATTTTTTTCTGGGATCACAATCACACCTAATATTTACAAACAGTAAAATACACATAGTTGTCACAGAATTGGATAATCTTAATTCAAACAATTCATTCATTCACTCACAGATTTACTAAACGTCTACTACAAAGAGAAACCAATTATGGTCTCAAACTTAAGAAATTCACAATCCAAGACAGATTACAGACATACAAATAAGATATAAATATCAACACACTACCAGTATTTGAGGGCTGCTAATAGGGTCAGAAATGAAAACTCAGGAGGTTAGTAGACATGTGACCTGACTCCTAAAGGTTCAGAGGGTAGACCAAGAGAAGGAGAACAGTGCTAACTAAACAGTAAGTAGTGTTCTGCTCTACTGAACCATTTAAAGACTCAGAACATAATTAAAAATATAAGTATTAAAATAAATCTTTAAAAAAAAAAAAAAAAAATATAAGTATTAAAGCTGGAAGTAATACTTAATCTTATAATTAAATTTAATGTTGTAAATAAAATTAAATATTCAAGTATATTTCCAATTTTAAAATACTTAACTTTGAGAATTAAACTGTAGTTAAATTTTGATTATAGTAAATAAAACCAAAATATGTTATTCTGTTTCAAGAATAAACAGAATGGGGGACAAAGTGCCACAAAAATTACTTTAAAAAACTGACTTGTATGATTAGATTTTAAATGTCTCACTTTTAACTGGGCCTGGTGGCACAGGACTATAATCCTGCCTACTCGCACAGGCAGGCACAAGATAATTACACATTCAAAGCCTGCCTGGGCTACAGAGTACATCTGTGTTCAAGGCCAACCCAGGCAACTCAGTGAGACTGTGTCACCAAAAAGATATAGGTCAGTGGGAGAGCTCTATCTCGATACCATATACTTTCAAAAAAAAGTCTCAAACAAAAATCTCTAAAGCAAGCCTACATAAAATACATTTTATCAAATACTACTTTTTAAAAAACCTAAATAAATACATTGCTACCAGTATCAAAGTTGAGTCTACAGAGCGAGAACCAGGACAGGCACCAAAACTACATGGAGAAACCCTGTCTCAAAAAACAACAAACAAACAAACAAGAAAAAAAAACCCAAAAAAACAAAAAGAGATCAAGAGCTGGGTGTGGGTACAGGCTTGAAATTCGAGCACTAGGGAGGAAGGGGCGAATACAGAGCACAAGGCTAGTTTTGGCTAAATATCAAGCTTCAAGACAGCTTGGGACCCCCAGTAATTAAGGGGGGGGAGGCTGAAAAGACTGGGAGATTATATGACGAGCTTTAACTGTCTCATATAGAGTACACATGTGCATGCACACATATAATGGGTGACATGAAGAAACAAAAAATATCCAAGATGTCTAAATGAGAATGGCCCCCACTGGCTCATATACTTGAATACGTGGTCCTCAGTGGACTGTTAGGGAATGACCGGGTGTGGCACTGTTGAAAGAGGTGGGCTTCAGGTTTCAAAAGCTCGTATCATTCCCAGTTACCTACCCCTCTCCCTCTCTGCCCCCTCCTTCCTGCCTCCTGCTTTTGTATCAAGATGTCAGCTGTTCCATGCCTTTTTTCTTCCATCATGGACTCATAAGGCCAATCAAATGCTTTCTTTTAGAAGTTGCCTTGGTCAAGGTGTTTTGTCACAGCAAGAGAAAAATAACTAAAACACAAGTAATCATAAAACCTATGAAATTTTAAACAAGGTAACAGTAATTGGGTGGGAGCATTTTATGTATGTTAGTGAAGGTCTTACTACTAGGATAACGTGTTAGTGAAAACCTAAAGAGAAGTAGTGATCAACTGTGTGTAAGAGAAATCCAGGCAAAGCCCTAGAAAGGGACCATACTTGATGTCTTCCAGCCCTGACATAACAGTTTAAATTTTAAACTATCTAAACTTGATTTAAACTTTAAATCAAGCAATTTGAACAGGCATATTTAGCAAAAACAAATTTCTAACAGGCAGCTGTAGTAGAAAAAAGGACTACTGCTATTAGCAGTAAAACAAAAAACTTAATGTCCAGCTGCACAGAAATCACACCACTTCCCCACCCCCTGATGATCAGATAAGGTCTCCTGTAGCCCACCCTGACCTCACTTAATCATCCTGCTTTTGCCTCCCAATACTGGGGGTTCCAGGTGTGGATCATCCGGACCAAATTCTTCTTAATTGGAGGCAGTTATACCCATCCAACGAACACTTGGCTATGCTTAGTTAGATGCCTTCACTGTCATGACAGTTGGAAAGGGTACCACAAGTATCTAGTAAATACATTATAATGCACTTAAAACAAGTCCACATTGCACAGGGGAAGGGAGGCAATGGTATGGGCCAAGAAATGCTCCTCTATAGATATTCATTTAACAAAACAACTCTATGTTATAATCCCAATTTTTAAAAACTGATTAGCAAAAACCAAACTGCTTGCTAGAGTAAGCAGTGGAGCAAAAAGCTGAACCCAGACAAATAGCTCACTCAAGATTCAATACACTTACCTCTACACTATATTGTTTTTATAAAATTGAATTCACTGAATATTTACTAGTCAGGACGCTGTAGTAAGTAGCTCATTGATATTATGTCATTTAATTATCACAATTATACTTTTAGGCAGGTACAACTGTTAACAATTTATAAGAAAGGTGCTACAGCTTACAAGTTACACCTCTGGTTCAGCAAATCAAGTATAATACTTAAACTCACTTATATGACTTCAAGGTCTTTTCTTAAAGACTGGTATAAAAACATGATAGATAAGGGCTAGAGAGAGTTCAGTGGTTAAGAGGATGGCTGCTTTTCCAGAGGACCCAGGTTCGATTCCCAGCACCCACATTCTTACTTAAAACTGTAACTCAAGTCCCAGGGTCATCTGAGGCCCTTTTCTGGCCTCTGTGCAAACCAGGCACACATGTGCACAGACATACAGACAGACAAAACACCCATACAAGTTTAAATTATTTTAAAAATTTAAAAAACTATAGATGAACCCTAGGTTATCTTTCTAGGACAGTCAAGGAAAATGATGAAACACTTAAGTACAATCCCAAAAGTAACTGTCCACACACATTCTGTTCTAGTTCCATGAGTTAGTATCTACCAGCAAAACCTCATAAAGGAAAACAAGGATCATGAAGTTTTTGTGAATTTATCCAGTAAAAGGTACCCTGCCTACAATCACACCAAAGACTCAAGCAGATTTATGAACTTAGAAAAAGAACTAACAGGTAGAAGCTGAACCTGCAAATGCAGAATTGGACTAGTCAAAGGTAGTAAAAGAAAAAAAATTCATCTCAAAATCTAGTCATTTCGTATTCTAAGTAGCATTAAACAGCAGTGGAATTTTGAATTAACCACTGAAGTGTTGCCATAGCATGGGTACTAACAGTCAAACAACAAACTCTTAGCACTTACTGAATATCAGGCATTGTAAAGTAGGTGCAACTATTATCTCTTCTACAAAAGAGCACATTAAAACTCAATAGTTATTTACTTGCCCAAAGGTCACATACCCAATATCCTCAAATCACAATACAGGCAGTATGATTTCTGAGCCAGCACTTCTAAATTTTATTTTATGCACTCTATTTACAAACACATTATTCTTATAACTTTAATTCATAATAATAAAATCTGTAAAAATGCTGAATAAGTATCTCACTTTTCTTTCAAAATAAAGCAGAGAATATGTACTTAGTCACATTATACAGATAAAAATAAAGTAGCTATACTCAATGTATATGAACATGTTATCTGGAGGAAAAGTAAACTTACCAGCTAAAAACTGCAGTGTAGTTCACAACCTACTGTTTTGTTTCACGGGTTCACCTCATACAAACTGTGAATTACAGTATTATGCTTAGCCTTTCTGTATCATCTACCATGCCATTCAAAATGTCTGATAAACATAAGATTATACCAATAGATTAAAACTTCTGGGTAATATTCAGGTCTCTACTACTTTCTTAGAGCCCTTCCTTCACTGTGTAAAAGGTCAAAAAATTTAATTCCTGAGCCAGATGTGGAGGTACCCATCTTTAATCCCAATACAGGAAGAGCTCTCTCTGTGAGTTCAGGGCCAATCACTCTTCAAGTCAGCCAAAGCTAAATAGTGAGACCCTGCTTCAAATAATAATTATCTCAGACAAAGAACTGTCTGACATTAAACACATAAAGAATGACACTTAGCAATTCATACAATGTTTTCCTAACACTTGAATTCTCTTCTAAATTTTAATACACTGATTTCCTATCTAATGTCTTTAAATTCTGTTTTTCAGTCAAAACTCCATTCCCTCAGAGCACTTTGGTTTCAGATACTTTTAATCAAATCAATCCCCTGGTATCTCCTATGTAATCAAACAGCAACAATTAAACAGTATTTTTCTTTCCTGCTCTCAAAACTGTAAAATTTTAATAGTTTAAAAGTCATTTTTGTAGTTTTAAAAAATAAGATCTCTTACATTTCAATAAAGGTACCTCCGATTTCTCAGAGGATATGCTCAGGCACATGCACAGGGCAGAGTATTAAGCCCAAGATATTTTGTTCCAATTTTTTAAAAAAGGCTAGCAGCCGTTTGTCAACAAAAAATTCCTGAAATGCAGGTGAATAAACATATTTAGCACTCTACAAAATTTCAACCTCTTGAAACTGAAGTAATTATGTACATTAGAAGAGAAAAAGGACAGCCTAGGAAAAAACTGAAATACAAAAAGTACTTTAAGGGAAATAATAGAATTTAATATGGATTTTCTTCAAAAGTGTACTTTTAAGAAAGCAAATTGTGCCCAGTGGTGGTGGTGCACACCTTTAATCCCAGAGGCAGGCAAATCTCTGTGCATTCAAGGCCAGCCTAACCTATATAGTGAGTTCCAGGACAGCCAGGGCTATGGGTGAAACCCTGTCTCAGAAAAACCAAAAGGACAAAAAAAAGCATCACAAAAATATACACTGAATACATATTACTGAATAAATATTACCTTGTCAAGGAATCAAGTTATTACCTATTTTGACACCTGAGACATAAAAACTGTAAGCCTAATTTTCATACAGCAGTTTTTCTAAGTATGCCCCACACTAAATAAATACCTCTACTCTTTTTTTAGTTTCTATCTGTCTTGGACCACATTTGCTGCTTTCCTCAGCCATATGCAGCCTGTGTGGACACATCTGCCAGAGTGTGAGTTGTTATTTTCCTGCCTGAAAACATGGCCTTCTGCTTCTCCATTCCTTTCCTTTTATATTTATTTGCAAGTTCACTTTCACCCAGGGACTGAGGGAGCTGCTTCCTTGGGGACCATAAACAATCACAGCAGAGCTCCCCAAAGCAGTGCTTTCCAGCTTTTTGGCACAACTTCCAGTGTGCATGCCTGAGTGCTGAGTGTCTGTGTATATGCTTATGTGTATGTGTAGTTTTCCAAAATCTCCAATTCTTAAGATAATTTTATAGCAAACCATTACTTGCTGCCTTCCAACTTTTATCAATAATATATAGATCAAAGGCTATCAAACCTTTCTTAGATGATTCCAAAACAGACTATGTTAAATTTTAATAATGAGGCTTTAAATGATTAAGTTGCAATTTCTCTATCCTAAAATTACTAACTTGGTCTAACCTAGTTCCCACCTATGCTTCTAGACCATTTTTCTCTTAGAATGCATGAGAATATCCAGCATTGTGTACAAGAAGCTTATACATATATAAATTCGGTGCAACGGATAAACTCACTGTTCTTCCACTAGGATGCAAGAGCACTGTAACAAATTACACCACTCATGCTCCTCAAGAAACACCCATAACGTGTAAAAGGGACAGGAGAAAACTTCAGTCCCATCACTGAGTCCTTTATCATCTTGACACATCACTAGTACAACTATAAAGCTTAACATTTCCGGTCTTAACTCTTTTCAAATAGTCCATTTCATCTATGCAACAAGTCTTTCTGCTGCTAAAGAATTATCTGAATGTGTGACTTCATCAGAGCTATGACGACTTCTCGACGTCCTGTTTACATTACTCCTATCATTGGAAAATAGAGTATTCACTTTAAAATAAGTGATAATGGTAATGATGATGAAGGGAAGAACCATTGTGAACATAAATGACCGGCAAAGAGAACAGTGGGAAAGAAAAAAAAAAGATCTAAGTATAGCAAATGCTAAGGAGTACTGATTTTTCTCTCAACATCTTCTGTGCTCTGGAATAGCGCTATAAACGAAAAACATAAGGATGCTACACCGGAACACTTTTCTCTTTCATCTGTCCTTTTCTATAAACACACATCATCCACATTTTCAAAATACCAAACACTTCATTCAAAAATTTTAAAAAAGGTAAGAACTGAGATGTAGGTCTGCACACTGAAAACGCAAGACCAAGTCTGAACCCAAATACTAAGTAGAACAATAATTTGCTGTGATCAATTTAAAATTTTAGCGCAAAATAAGGTGGCAATATTCATAATGTGGGGAAAGTCTTAATTGTTCGATCCTTTTTTAAAAGATCGGTACGAAGAGTGAAGATAACCTCAGGTAGACATTAAAACATTGTTGCCACTTCCCTCCAACCACAATCACGCTCTACTAATGACTACTGACTAACAATAATAAACACACATTCGCATTGTAACGACTAGGAGATGGCATTTAGCTACCCAAAAGACAAGGAGAAGGTGCATCCGAGGGAAATGGGCCACCTAGGGAAAAGAGCCTCGGGCTGGAGGGCGCTACA
>CABHPQ010129945.1:754-18333 GCA_902168405.1 Peromyscus aztecus | reverse complement strand
GAAGGAAGGAAGGAAGGAAGGAAGGAAGGAAGGAAGGAAGGAAGAAAGAAAGAAAGAAAGAAAGAAAGAAAGAAAGAAAGAAAGAAAGAAAGAAAGAAAGAAAGAAAGAAAGAAAGAAAGAAAGAAAGAAAAAAGAAAATAGGAGTTCCTATCTCATACATATATATTAATGTCTACCTTCTGAGAGTTTTGTGAATGCTAATGCATTTAGAGTTAGTTTTAGAAGAAACAAGTCCTAGCTTTTAAATGAACTCTTGTCTGGATTCAGTGATGTATCTATTCATGAAGCTAAAGATTTATTGTTTTCTGCATTTTTGTGCTTGCCAACATGTGATTTTTCAGGATGACAAGGTAACTATACATATTTTTAATATTTAATAAGTACTTCTGTTTAATCCTAACATTGGCTTGCAGGTCTCCTCAGTTAATGTAGTTGGTGCTTTGTGACCGGGTCTATTTTATTTTGTACTGTTTTCTAAGGTGGATTGATTTATTATTTGTGTTTATGTGAATATGTGGAAATGAATGCCACAAGAGGGCATCGTGTGCCCGCCTCCGTCACTCTCCATCCGTTCCTTTATTTCCTCACCTCAGCTAGAAGCCAGGAAGCCCAGCAGTGCCCTGGCTCCACCCCTCAGAACTTGGCTTACAGACATTGTGGAATGTCTAGCTTGTCGCGTGGGTGCGAGATCTGAACCCTCTTAAGTGCCACTACATCTCTCTAGCCCTCTACCTTTTTTGCCTTAGGAGCTCATAGAGCCCAAGTTGGCTTCAAACTCACTGTATAGTTGAAGATGTCATCCTGCCGCCGCCTCCTGAGTGCTCTGAGCAGTGTAAGCTGCCATGCCCTGCTTCTTTCTTACTGACTAATTTCCTGTATGAGTTCTCACTCACAGTCACCTCTGTGACTCACTAGTGTAGCTCTGGGGTCATGCAGAAGTTGGGGGAAATACCCTTCACTTAGAGCACTCTTAAATGGACAGTTCTCCCAGGCACACATTCATACCAAAGCAAACAAGGTGGAAGAGAAATGGAATTGCTGAGCAGGCCTTCTTTACTGTCACGTTCCCTCCCTAAGGGCAAAGCCCATAGCTAGAATAAAAAGTAGCTCCTGTGAAGTTGCAGAGTTGAATTTCTCTACTCATCTTGGGGTCAACTGTTGAGCGATAATAGGATGCTTCATATATGATACAGCCTTTTCAGAACTTCATATGGGAACCACATTGAACAGTGGGACAAAAGCTTCTTGGTGCTGTAATACAAATCTGACCCTGTCTCCCAAATACTATATCCAAGACAGGCAGAATGAGGAAAGAACCAGCTGCTCGTTCCCCAGGACACCAGCAAATGGAGACCCCATCTTCCCCTGTCTTCATACTAGCTGAATAGATCAAGTAACCTAATTTATTAGACGTTGAAAAACATCCCAGAAAAGTCCTAAGATATTCAAGTACAGTGTATTTGATAAAAAAAAACTTGAGTCATTGTGAATCTTATTTATAGGTCTTAAAAATGAGAATATCAAATAGATTTTTATCAAATAAATTTTTTTCCTTCAGGGAAAAAAATTAAACTAGCTGAAATATACTAAATATATACTCTTTATAAAATAAAGCTAAAGAAATGTTTACTTGGGGCAAGGGATGTAGTTCACCTGGTAAAGTGCTTACCTAGCATGCACAAAGCCCTGGGTTAGATCTGCAGCACTCCATAAGCTGGGCTGGTTCAGTGGTGCACACCTATGATCCGAGTACTGAGGAAGATGAGGCAAGAAGACCAGAAGTTCAAGAGTCTGAGGACGGCCTGGGCATGAGCCACTGTGGTGATATAGTGTTTACCTAATAAACTTACCTGAGGGTCAGAGGACAGAGCCAGCCACTAGATTAGCCAGCCACACAGAGGTCAGGCAGTGGTGCACACAACCTTAATCCTATCACTCAGGAGGCAGAGATCCATCTGGATCTCTGTGAGTTCAAGGTCACACCGGAAACAAAGCCAGGCAGTGGTGGTACACACTTTTAATCCCAGTACTGGGAAAGCACACAGGCCTTTAATCTCAGGAAGTGTTGTCTGGGCAGAGAAAGGTGTATAAGGTGTGAGGAAACAGAACTCACTCTCTTTAGGCTGAGGATTTCATAGCAGTAAGAACTAGTGGCTGGCTGCTCTGCTTCTCTGATCTTTCAGCTTTCACCCTGATATCTGGCTCCAGGTTGTTTATTAAAAGACCATCTAGGAGTCGAACAACAAGCCACCATACCTAGCTTAGAACAAAAATTGAAAGATTAGACATGTTTCTTAGACAAAGAGAATGAACCTTTAAGGGTGCTAAAGCTGTTTTTCTTTAGAGACAGTAAATTAGTAATTTTATTTAATATTTTTGGTTTGTGTGTGTGTGCGCGCGCACACGCGCGTGTGCACACGCGCGCGCACACATACCAGAGAGAGAGTGCATGCATTTGTATAAGCAAACACATGAATGTCAGATGATAATTTATGGGAGTAGATTCTTTCCACCATATGGATTCTAGAGATTGAACCCAGGTCATGAGGCTAGGTGGCAAGTGCCCTTACCCACTAAGGCCTGATATGAAAAGAATGTGTTATATGTGATCCCCAGCTACTGAGTTGAGCCTTCATGTGGAAATGTGTCATTTCTCCCTTCAGAACACCATGACAGATTCCACAATACTTTTGGAAGATGTACAGAAAATGAAAGACAAAGGTGAAATAGCACAAGCATACATTGGTTTGAAAGAAACCAACAGGTAAGTTGATCCTTTCATCCACCTTGGTTTAACTGTATGAATTTGAGTCTTCAAGCCAACCTCTTATTCAGGAAGTCAGTGTGCTGACTCATTGCTTTATTAGACATCAGCCAATCTTCAGGAAGAACCTAAGGTTTCTGGTGTAAACCACCTTAAAATCCCATTCATCATATCAGGTAATTGTTGATGATTGGTGTCAAAGGAAATGTTATTCACATTATAGGAAGATATTTATGTCAAGGGCCTTGGCCTTAAGCTTCCTGGAGAAGAAAACCCACTGCTCAGTTTAGGCTGTCCTGGGTAGATCCTTTCATAGTAAGGGTGTTGTTCAAGATGGCCATTTGAAGGTTTGTAGAGGCAACTGCAGTGTTCAATAATTGAAATGTAGCATGAGGAGAAGTGAAGATGTATGTGCCTGGAATTCCATCAGTGGTAGCCATATAGCTCTAGAAGGGTGCCACAACTTTGAAGATGGGAGAATGGAGACTCATACCTTCAGTTTTCAGCCTTACTGCCAACCTTATTTCTGCATAGAGATTAGTGCCATTGTACTCTAAACAGAAAAAAATTACACACTGGACCATTTTGAGGGAGCATGGCCTGTAGTGAAAGACCGTTCTGGAGTCTCCTAGTATCCTATCTTGATAACACAGCTCCAGGATTGACATACATAAATACCCACAAATTATATATATACCTTACAAAACATAAGATAGTTCTTTCTTTACAGGCAAAGGTACAGAGGTACATTTTTAAAGGTACTTGGTTAAATGTAAATTTAATGAATTAATTATAAACTTTATATTTAAGATTATCTTACTAGCCTGGCTGCTGTTGTGGTATATGCTTTTAATCCTAGAACTCAGGAGGCAGAGACAGTCAGATCTATGTAAGTTCAAAGCCAGCCTGGTCTACATAGTGAGTTCCAGGCCAGCCAGGGCTACACAGAGAAACCTTGTCTCAAACAAAACAAAAAGAACATCTTATAGAAAGGGTAGTAGTATGCTGTCCATCCATCCACTCACCTGTTCTATCACCAGGTCTGAAATGTGCCTACCTCATGCCAGACACTAGGCCACATAGTGGGAATCTAGCAGAAGACAGACTAACACAGTTCCTTCTCACAGAGGTTACAGGCTCCTTAGAGAAATGACTGAGAATGGTTGAGTTTTAGTCTAAAGATATTAGAAAGAATCGTTTTAAATAGAAGAATGATTGTAATGGAGCAAGATTGAAAGCACAGTAGCAGTTAAGAGGCTTTGCCATAATCCATTGACTGGTCATGGCCGCGCACGAGCTTGGTGATGACATTTGGGATGAAAGAAGTGGGAAATTTTGAAAGATGTGTATGACGATGAGGTCAATAAACCTTGTGGTCTGTTGGGTGTGTGAGAGGGTTCTAGAGAAGCTTGCAGTTTCTGCTGTGGGGACTCCGATGGATGTGCTGATGCCATTTCATGATCATGAGACCAGGGTGGAGTGATGAATGGATTCACACATACTGAATTTTAGCAGACAAGAAGGCGTTCAGGGAGAGAAAGCCCACTAGGCAGTTGAGTTATATATAATACCAATACACATGGCCTGAGATATAAAATTTGAAGTCATAAGAATATAATAATATAATCAAAACCTCTGAAATAAATAACTCTTTAGAGAGAGAGAGAGAGATGGTAGATTGAAAATAAAATTCATTCAAATTCATGTTATGTAAACATAACAAAAGTATGTCAAGATTAAGAACCTGGACTCTCAAATCACATGGCACTGGACTCAAATACTTCCTTACCATCTATTAATACAACGTGGGTGACAGGGAGAACAGATAAGGTAGTGAAAGAATGAAGAACAGCATCTGACATTTAGCAAATCCTCAAAATGTGTTGTTTACACCCTAGGTAGGAAAACTGTTGCTAAATAAATGTTGTCTATAAACTCCACTATTTTAATAAGAGGTGATAGATACTGAAATATGAAATATGCCTCTGAAATAAAGGCAGTTTCTCCAGATCTTAAATTTAATTTTATCCAAAAATTTAAAACCATGTCAACGGGGCCGGAGAGATGGCTCAGCAGTTAAGAGCATCAGCAGCTCTTCCAGAGGTCCTGAGTTCAATTCCCTGCAACCACAAGGTGGCTCACAACCATCTGTAATAGGATCTGATGCCCTCTTCTGGCCTGCAGGTGTATATGCAAATAGAACACCATATAAATTAAATAAATAAAATTTTTTAAAAAACATGTCAAAAGCTGAGAACTTTGGATATTGTCTGATGTTATTTGTACAATAATTTTGGTAAAAGTTTACATGGGGAAATCAGATTATGCTGAAATAAATTCCTGTCAAGAAAACTGAAATTGTCATTTTGAAATAGATTATGAAAATTGCCATAGAGTTTGTCTTTTCATACATGTGTAATGGTTAGCCTCAATGTAATACTTGATGTGCAAGGTCATCTGGCTAGCCACATAAAACATTAGAAGTTGAATGTCTCACTTTCCAGTCATTTCTTTTCATTTCTTCATTTATCTGTGATACAACTTCTTACCCATTTTTTTTAAATTAACCAAGGTAATTTTGTGATTATGTAAAGTCATTTGTATACTAAAAATGGTCCTATCTACTTAGTAAAATGCTGGAATGTCATGTGCTTTTCTTGACCACCATCGTCTCATTTCCATCCTGTGTCCCTTTGTGTTTTGCATTGTGTTTTACATGGAAGATCATCTGCTATGGATTACCAGGAGTTGAATGAGGATGGAGAGCTCTGGCTGGTTTATGAAGGGTTAAAACAAGCCAACAGGTTATATCTGTCTCCTCAAAGGGGATTGTTATTAACTTGTTTTCCTTACTAACAGTGGACTCACAACTTTGATGTGGTGTGTCTTGTGTATTTACTGCCCTCCTGAGACAATTAGTCTCAATAAAACGTAGAATCTGCAGCCAAATACCTTCTTTAAAATTGTCTCTACTAACAGATACTGCTAAGGCTCAAGTTGATTATAGGTGAATACAAATTGCTTCATATAACCCACAGTGCTGTCAGGAGTGAGTGTCTAAAAATTGTGAATCTCACTAGGACAAGTTATTGGAGCATGGCCGCTAGTCCTTGTTACCTGGACAGTAGCTTATTTGTGATAAGTGTCAATCTGGGATACACGTTCCTGTAACAGATATGGCCACTTTCTCATTATTGGGATGCTGCCTAAAAGTGTTGTCAGGTGCCTGATTCAGCAGTCTCTGTGGTTATTGGGAGATCCAAAGCCAAAGAAGTCAGGATAACCACCTGAGCTCAGCAATTTACTTCCAGAAAAAAACAAACAACATAGAATTAGCTGTGTCTCTCTTTAACACATTCACCTTCTAGTGATGTCTCTGTGTTAAAAATCTCATAAAAATTCCATTTTAGTGATTATAACTTTAAAATCCTTACACTGTTAAATGGGCTATGCTTGTTCGGCTTTGTTCTAACCATAACCAGTGGCATTAACTTCTGTGTTGTTGGCTAGCTTTCTTGAAATTTCATAACTAAAACATTTTAGTCTGCTATTAATAGTTTGCTCACAATGGCAAAGTTTTAATAGTTTTAATAACAAAGGAAATCAGGATTAAGTGTCTTTTTCTTCATGTTAGTTAATTCTTGACTATAACTTTGTCCAAAAGCTGTATCTTGTTATGATTCTGTTAGATACGTAATTTCATGGGGAGAGATGACAATTCTGTCTACACACACACACACACACACTCACACACTTACAGAACTACTAGACTCCCTTTGGGTTAATCTATGGGTTTCCAAGTAGTTACACACCAGCCTGTCTGTTCTTGGATAACTGGACAATATTAAAAACATGATCCTGGTTCCACCTTTGCCTGAAATCAGTGACTGTGTCTTTAAAGGTCTGTTTCACTAGGTTGGGTGTGTGTAATCTTGCCCTTTGCAATGCAGATATTTATTTATTTATTCATTTATTTATGGCAGTGATACTATCTTTGCCAACTTAAGGACAGCTTCATACAATTCAGAAGGATGCCAATGTGGACACATTGGTTTCCGTTTCTGGCATTTGAGTTTCATAACATTGGAGTCAGGAGATGCATAGACGCTAGAATATCCGCTTTTCCTGTTCCTGCAAAGGAGCATGTAGCTTCACACCCATCGGTGTGAACTTGGGGTGTTTTCTCCCCTACAAACCTGTGTGGCCTCTCTGCAGGCTCTTGGAATCGCAGCTGCAGTCGCAGAAGAGGAGCCATGAGAACGAGGCCGAGGCCCTCCGTGGGGAGATCCAGAGCCTGAAGGAAGAGAACAACCGGCAACAGCAGCTGCTGGCCCAGAACCTGCAGCTGCCCCCCGAGGCCCGCATTGAGGCCAGCCTGCAGCATGAGATCACACGGCTGACCAACGAAAACCTGGTGAGCAGAGTGCTGGTGCCCCAGTCTGCTGTATGTTGTTTTTGGACAAGCACAGCTCTTCCTTGTTGGGAAAGATGCTCTTCTGTCTCTGATAGAGACAGAAAGGGAAATATGAATGTGTTGGTAGAAATGATTCAAAATAATGAAACTACACTCAGGCTGTTTCTCACAGCAGTCTCTTGGACAGTTGAGCCCTCTCAGACCTTACCTGTAGTGTCTGGAAGAAAGTCTCCTGACTACCTGCTAGGCTTTAAATACCAGAGAGATACAGCTACAAATTATTTTCCTTTGATCCCATGCATCCAATGAGGATGTCATCCAGCCTGTCTAGCAGACAAGCCAGGGAAGGTTCTTGGTTGAACTAAGCATGGGCTATGTGTTGACACTGGACAGAGGTAGAGGGCCTAGCATTGAGCTTGTCACATTTTATTATTTTAAGCAGAACTTGTACAATAGTAAGGAGGGTACTTTTGCTTTTCCCCTTACCAGATTCTGAATGCTGACATGGACTCCAAAGACTTTTCCTTTTTTTCTCATTCCTTTTAAAATGTTTTTACCAAGAAAAATAATTATTTTCTATAATTTTTCTTTCTCCATCACATTATAACTTTGATTACATATTTGCAATTTTTAAATCTATGTAAATTTTACAGATATACTTACTGCATTAAAAAATCAGTGAGAGATTATAATTGCAATTTTTACATAAAATCTGTTCTTTAGTGACATGAAAAAATTAACACCTTTTAAGATCTGTGATAAAAGCGTTTGAATTTCTCTGAAGGTCTAATTTCATTAGTGATAACTGCCAACACAGAGTATTTTCTCTCCAGGCTGGCTTATGTGTGAAGCTACATGGTAGGAATGTGGGGAAGAGGGTGAGGGTGTTGTCTGGGCTCTTCCAGCATGACTGAACCGTACTACTCAATGGGGAAGCCTTCTCAGTCACAAAGTGTTCTTTAAAAGTTGTGTTTGACTCTCGTTGCTTAAATAACTAACAGTGCTTTTGATGATTAAAGAATTGACCAATGTGTGGGATAATATTGATTGATCACTGTGCAGATTCTTTGCTTCTGAATCATCGTCTAAACTGCTAGGTGATCTGTGAAATGGGTTTGTTTCTGGGGGTAGATTCTCAGTCTGCTTACTGAGTTAACCAAGTGTTGCCCTGCACACTGTCTGAACTGTTAACATTCTTGGCAAATTTTGTACGTAATGCAGAAACAATCAAGTCCTGCACTCTAAATAGAAGACTCTAATTAGTTTGTTTTAGGCTACCCTTTGCAGAGCAGCTGCTTGTGCCATTACACTGACTGCTAATTCAAAGAATATTATCAAACTCAAGTGTATGGAAAGATAGGCCTTTTCAGACTACTTAGAGTTTCTCAGTCTTCATTATGTATTTTTTAAGGATGCACTTGAGCAGAATATTAAGGCAACCATATGTCTAGGCTTCGTGCTTCTGAAGTTTTATCTTGCATACCCCCCAAACACACATGTACTCACAACACGCCAATACACATGGGAATGGCTTTCTTTCTCCCTGTGCACAGGCTGCACAGGCCTCCCCCATGCTGCCTCTCACCAGCGCCACGGTTCCCAATGGCAGTGGGGTGCTCACAGCCCTCCTGCCTTTTTTATTGTGTTGCTTTCCTTGCCCTTGCTGCTCTGCTGGTAGCTGAGCAGTGTAGCAGCTTGGGAGAACCACAAATGAGGGAGGAGTAAAGGGCTGGGAACCGAAACGTCAGCCTTCTCTGGGTACCGCGGTCCCCTGTTCTATTGACCTATGAATGACAGCATCCTGGCCATCACCTGTCTCCATTGGTCATGCTAACTAGATCTGCAAATACGAGACTCATCTATACTAGAAAAAACCGTGGTAATGGCAGGTGATAAATTGGAACTTGTACGTAGATATAGTTTCATTACCTGTGTTTTAAAGTAATTTTAAGTTAATTTTGCTGAGAGGTAGCATTCTCTCAAAGACACAAGAAACAAATATCCATTGTACCTGTTTTTTCAGTATTTTGAGGAATTATATGCAGATGACCCTAAGAAGTATCAATCATATCGGATTTCACTTTACAAAAGGATGATTGTATGTAAACCACAGTGCTTTTCCGTTGTCTTCTGCTACTTCTAGCCTTCTCTAACTGAAGAGCACACTGCTGCCTGCCGCTGCCCAGGAGGCCTCTTCCAACATCTTCACGAAACCTCTTCCCTCAACCTCCACAGCTCTTCTTAGCCAGTGTGCCGTCTCGTTCAGTGTCCTGTGTCCACTGTGTGTGGTTCGATCTTAACCCAAGGTTTACAGTGTGATGGAAGCACAGCCCAGCACTGGAGACGTTAGCAGCTGGTCCCTTGAATCCCCAGTCTGCCGTCTGAATCCACTCTTGTGCGAGCTGGAGAATGAACCTGTGGTTTCTAATGTTCTCGATAACTTAGTGGCAACCGCCAACCATCTTC
Source organism: Peromyscus aztecus (assembly GCA_902168405.1). Taxonomy (NCBI): domain Eukaryota; kingdom Metazoa; phylum Chordata; class Mammalia; order Rodentia; family Cricetidae; genus Peromyscus; species Peromyscus aztecus. The sequence continues at coordinate 8,688 of CABHPQ010129945.1, read as the reverse complement.
ACCAACTCATGTTCCTTCTAAGCTTTCTTCGTCAGGTCCTGTCCACTTCCCTCTTAGTTACTGAGTTTCTAACTGCCTGTCTTTACTAAATAGAGCCAGTCATCACAGATGCCTTACCTTTGCTTTAAATATACAGGTCTCTCTCTCTCTCTCTTTCTCTCTCTCTCTCTCTCTCTCTCTCTCTCATTTTTTTGCATTAGGCATGCAAAGTTAGTCTCTTTTTTCTTCTTTCTTTCTTTTCTTTTCTTTTTCTTTTTCTTTTTTTTTTTTTTGAGACATTATTTTCTCTATTGTAGTCCTGGCTGTCCTGGAACTCACTCTGTAGATCAGACTGACCTCAAACTCATGGAGATCCGCCTGCCTCTGCCTCCTGAGTGCTGGAATTAAAGTCATGGGCCATCACCTTGAGGCAGCTTTTTCCCCCAGAGACACTCTCACTATATAACCCAGGCTGGCCTTGAATTCTCTCTCAGAATTCCAGGTACTTGGGTTATAGGCATACACCTTTGTGCTATGTATCAGAAAGCTCTTTATCCTTTTTCTTACTTTTTTTTGTAGTTTGGTTTGGTTTTTAAGACAGAGTCTTGCTATGTAACCCTAGTTAGCTGTGAACTCACAGAGATCCAGCCCCTGCTGCCTCCTCAGTGATGGAATCAAAGGTGTTTGCCACAACATCTGGCTTAGCTTACCTTTAGTTTCCCCAGACTTCTTTATGTTTCTTAAGCTTTAAGGCTAAGTTTAGAATTGGTAAATCATAACAGTGCTTTACACACGGAGCGTCAGTCTTTACGGAAGTGCAGCCGCCCTCAAATCTCCCACAGAACTTCTTGTGCACTCGCCAAGACTCTTTGCTCAGTCCCCCTTCACAAGTCACTGCGTCCGTGAGTCGTTTTGCACAGGCGTCTGTGGAAGACTTCCATCACGCTGTAAAGGAACGTATGCAGTGTGTCTGCCATTGCCCTCATGTAGCCGCAGCTCCCTTGTCTGCCCTGTGAGCCCGGCGGGGCTCCACCGTGAGCTCTTGTGCAGCTTTTGTGTCAACTAACAGTGCTGTGCTGGACTGTGTCTGTGCTCCCCGGGCCTGTACCGAGCCTGTTCTGATCTCTCTGACATAATTCTCACTTTGATTTAGGATTTGATGGAACAGCTTGAAAAGCAGGATAAAACTGTCCGGAAACTGAAAAAACAACTGAAAGTCTTCGCCAAAAAAATTGGTGAACTAGAAGGTACTTAAATATATTTGTACAGTATTTGTGAAATTTTGTTTCCTGTTCGGGAGGTTTACAGGTGAATTTTCAGAGAAATAACCAAAATGACTTTTGACAATCCTGACCTCTGTGGAGTGGAAATTTCTACTTCTACATGTGGGGATAATTTTCATAGTAATATAACAGTAAGTTACACAGAGAGAAAATCCATTCAGCAAACATCTAACAAACATCTCTGATATACCAGTATCTGCCCTAGTCAGTATAGCATGTGCTTAAGAGCAAGGATTCTAGAGACAGCTTCTTAAGTTCAAGTCCTGTCTCTCCTACTTCCTAGTCTCAGAATATTTACAAATTGCTGAACCTCCCTCTGTCTCAATTTTCCCACATTCTCACCGGGAGTGATAATGTGAGAACTGAGTGAGTTCATGTAGGTGATGCATCTAGAACAGTACTAGTAACAGCTACACACAACCTACTTGTTATTGCTAGAGATACGAAAAGGAATGTGGTAGAGTTTATCCTTAAAGAACTCATGATCTAGTAGAGAGAAAAGTGTTCATCAGAAACCATGAATTATAATTACAAAGAAACACAATTTAAAAGTATAATTATTTCTATATGAAATAGATAAGCTCCTTGAGAAAAAAATCCAGTGTTAAACATACTAATCTTGTCTTGTGGGTTAGTTTGTTAATTCAGTAAATTTTATTGAATGCTTCCTAGGTGCTAGACACAGTTGAAGTGCTTGAGATCTAGCTGAGAAAGACCAAGAGATGCTAACTTCATTCCAATAACCACATTACTGCTCAGGCATTTTAGAGACCTAGTTTCAAAGATGAAATGACCACAAGTGATATGCTCATCCTGGCCATCTGTCGTATTTTCTAGTTGTCATTTTATGATTCTCATGGCACAAAGGGTAGAGAGTCCCTGCCACTTGAGATAGTCAGAGATTCTATCCAGTGACTTCTCTGTTTGCTTTGCCTCACTCCATCACATTACATCATGACTGTTCTCTTTGACTGCCGGGGTCCTGCTCAAGCCCTGCTCAGTCTTTGGGATCAAAGGCACCTGTCACATCCTCAGAAGCATCCTGATCACACCATAGACCACATGACCCTGCCTCCCGTGTTGGGGTCATACTTTCTGTGGTTTTTCACTGTCATATTTTTAGCAGTTTTTCTGTTTGAATTTCTGGTCTCTGTGCTAGACCAAGAGCATTCTGAGCGTGGATATCACCTCTTATTTCTTACAGTTACAAGGAACACAGTGTCTGACCTATGATAGAGCATAGTATCATGGTTGTTAACTTTAAAGAGGATATTACTCTTTAATGTCCAGATATTGAAATGGTTGCTTAGATGTCAGAAAGATTACAGCCATGTATTTCATATAGACCCTTAGCATTACATGATTCATATACTACATTAAAACTTTTAAAACTGCAGCAGTTGGGGAGATGTCTCTGCATATAAAGCCCCTCCCACAAAACTATGAGAACCTCATTCCCAAAACCAGCATAAAAAATTGTCAGGCATGGCAGCTGCCTGCAATCCTAGTTTTAAAGAGACAGAGACAGGGGATCCCCAGAACAAGCTGGCTAGCTAGACAAACTGAAACAGCAAGCTCTGGGTTCAGAGAGAGACCCTACCTCAATATATCAGGTAGAGATAGATGAAGGAAGATGCACAGTGTAACCTCAGGCCTCCACACACACATGTGCACCCACGTGCATGCATACACACATGAACATGCACACACACCATTCATCCAGACACAAGGAGAAAAATCTTTTGAAACTCCAGGTCTGCACACATGAGCTATAATGTTCATTGGCAGTACTTAAAAATCCAGGTTCTTTTTTCAGAGAACTTTTACACTGAACTGGGCATCGTGATAAGACAGCAGAGGATTTGCTATAAAAACAAGGGTATTGTTTAAACTAGTGGCTCTTTGCCAACATTAGTGAATATGAATATATATAAAAGCCATTGTTATTTCACATTTTAAATCAGTTTTCCTTAAAATGTATGTTTTACCAATGAGCTAAACCCTCAACCTTTGAAATGTAATTGAAGAGAGAAGTTAAAATATCTCAAGATGCTATTCATTTTTGACCATTGTCAATTAGAAATCTAACTTTTCAGTTAAACTATCCTGAAAGCCAAGCAAAAAACAACATTTGTGCTAGTGTGGGTTAAACAAGAAAAGACTTATTTGTTCTTAATATAAGTCTATATTTTGAGTTAAATGATTTATATCTAGAGGATAAAATGAAATAGACACAACATGACAAGCTCTTCCAACACGTCTCTCTTCTCTCCAGGTCTGTGTTTTACAGAAAAATACCAGTCTCTGTGCAACAAGGCACCTCCTAATAATCAAAGTTTGTTTGTTCTTTAAAGGTGTTAAAACATATTTAAACCCTTTTGCCTTAATTTAAAACAGCAAGACTCTTGCCTCTCCTGTGGGTTTTATTTAATTAAGGACACTTTTTAAAAAAGCAAACTTTTTAAAAGAAAAAGTTCCAACATGTATAATTTTTAGCAGACATTATACAGCTAAGTAGAGAGTCTTTCAACATCTGGTCTACATGATGCTCTATTTTAATCCAGGAGTGGGTGTTACATCTTGGTTTTCATTTAAAAAAAATAATCAGACCTGAAAGTATTCTAGAAGGCAGTAACTGTTTTGATCCAAGACAAACAAAAGCCCAGAAACCACAGTGACTTACCCACACCCTGTCTGATATGTTCTAGTCTAGGACCTCAACCTTCGGGTTCCTCTACTTTAGATCCAACTTTCTAGAATTTCTCTACTTGTAAGAAATTGTCTGACAACTGGTTAAACCTGAGATTAAGATCTTCGTGGTACTTTGGAGAGAAGAGGCAAAATTTTAGAGACTCTTTTGAATTGCTTTCCATTTCCAGGAAAAAAATAAAAAAGTTAAGAAGTATTTTCCTTTTTTGGTGTGTGAGAATCTAGAAAATGAAACTAGAAATTGCTGCAGGTTCTAGAAGAACGCCTGGATCACAGCAGCAGGCTAAGTGACTGCTGACTCGGTCTGTCTGTGCTGCTCTGGCTGGTGATTTATACGCAATGAAAATACATTTCTCACAGAAAGTTATTTCTCAGAGGGATAGAGGTTCAAGAAGATACCTGCAGGTTCAATGTCTGGGGCAGGTCTCTGCTTCCCAGGTGGTGTCTTATTGCACAGCCCTCCAAAGGAGACATCATCTGTTTGCACATGACTGAAGTAAACAGAAGAAAGGTGTTAGCCTTATGAGGGAGGCCCTTATAAACATGATTTTAGGCATTTTCACATCAATTTGTGCTAATAAAACACTGTCTTACCAACTCTCTTGATGTGGTTTGAATTCGAGATAATGGTAAATTTTAAATAAATGCTCTTTTGCTTTTAATGACTAGATATTGGATTCTTAGAACTAACATGTGCTTCTGCCATCCCCTTTAGAATACTTTTCTTCTGTTTGAGAGATTTACTTGTTTGCTTGCTTGCTTGCTTGCTTTTGAGACAGGGTCTCGTGTAGCTGAGACTGACCTGAAACTGGCTGTATAGCTGAGGCTGACCCTGTATGCTTGATCTACCTGACTGTTTCCCAAGTGCTGGGATCACAGGCATGCTCTGCCGTTCCCACCGTTTTTCCATTCTGTGAGCGAAAGTCTGAATCTGTTTAACTACTTTTGGTTGCTAAAGATTCCTTAGCAAATATGCTAAATTGCATATGCTGGTGACTTTTCTGTTGTGCTGTGGATAGTTGCTCTTATTGCAAAGTAAACCTGACACAAAACAAACAAACCCTTGCCAGCTTCTGGGTAGCTTTTTGATGTTACTACTTGTGTATCAGGCTCTGTGGCTGTTAGAGTAGACTTACCCTGTGATGTTGCTACTTACCCAGTTTCAACCAGTCTACCTGACGAACATTTCTCTCCTTTTTTGTTTCTCCGGAAGTGGGTCAGATGGAGAACATATCTCCAGGACAGATCATTGATGAGCCTATCCGGCCGGTCAATATTCCCCGGAAAGAAAAGGATTTCCAAGGGATGCTGGAGTACAAACGGGAGGATGAGCAGAAGCTTGTTAAGAACCTGATTCTAGGCAAGTGCTGTCTGCGCGGGTAAGATCCCTTCCAGCCAGGCCGGTGCTGGAAAGGCTAGTCACTAGGTTTGAAACTGATGCCATAGTCTTTAAAATTATTTCCTTGACTGGCAAGATGGCTCAGTGGGTAATGGTGATTGCTATCAAGCCTGATGATCTGAGTTTGGTTCCAGGGACCCCTGTTGTTAAAGATCGGTATCAGATCAGGCCCCCCAAGACCAAGTTCTCAGCACAAAGGAGATTTATTTGCCCCAAAGGGACAGAAGGTAGGAATAAGAGACGAACACAGGAGATAGAGGATGAGGGAGAAAGGGAAGGGAACAGGGGAGATGGGGATAGGATAGTTGTCCCAGAGGGACAAAGGACTGCCTCTGGATAAAGGGGAGACAGATGTGGCCCATAGAAAAATGGCAGTTTATAGGTACAGGGGAAACCCCATGTTAGGATGAAGTGTTTGGTTTTAATTGGGCATGTTAATTAGGTGAGCCAAAGGGGGCTTTTGATTGTTAGACTTCAATACTTTGTTAGCTGGACCTTGGTGGTCAGCCTCCTGAGGAGGAATTGTCCAAATAAGGGACTAGACCTTGGTGGCCAACTTTAGCAATGTAATCTAACGGTTTGGAGCAAGGCAGAGGGGATGGGGAGAAGGGCAAGGCCTGCCAGAGCCGTGCCCGCCATGCCCCAGCCTGTCAGTCCCTTCACCTATGGTAGAAGGAGAAAGCAGAGTCCTATAGGCTGTCCTTTGCTGTCCTTTGCCTTCCACAAATACATTGTGTCACAGGCCCTCACACAGCACACACAAAACAAATAAATGTTTTAAAAAATGAAGTTCTAACACTTCTGTTTTTTAGACAGTGGTCCTGTCGTGTCCATGCTTATGTTAAACTCCTGGGAGTTACCATCCAGTTTCAGCTTTCTGAGCAGTGAAGGCCATAGATGTAAGCCACTGGCAGGTCCAGCTCTGAAGTTGTAGGAGTCACCATTTCATACTGCATTGTAGTGCTGTGGTAGAATCCTTACTGAGCATTCATTATCAAAGTGGAGAACATGTGTCTAGGATCCATCTACAAGACTCCCTTGAAGCCAAGCCTCTCAGTTCTGGCTTCATGTTAACACCACTCAGGAATTTTGGGTTGTTTTGGTTTGGCTTTGAGACAGGGTCTCATTGTATATAGCCCAAGCCAGCCTAGAACTTGATATGTAGCCAAAGCTAAACTAGAATTCACAGTATTCCAGTCTCTGCCTCCCAAATACTAAAGTCTGTGTGTGCTTCCACTAAGACCAGCATGTGAAGGTTGTGTTTGGGGAGGGGGGTGGAGAGCAAACCCAGGGCCACATGAATAGTAGACAGATACTGAGCCATATCCTTAGCCCACTTAGGAAGCTCTTTAAAAGTGTTAATAGCCCCCTACCCCAAATTAAGTCAATTGAAATTTCCAGGGAAAAGAGCTTGGCCACGTCTAGTACTGTTCTGAAAATGTCTCAGGGATTCCCAAGTATAACCACAGTTGGATGCCACTATTGTAAGCCATTTAAGTTTTTTAATTTCTGTTTTCATTCCCCAGAAATGTTTATGACTAACTGTATTTAGGACAACAATTCAATAATATGGAGGAAAAAATACTAAGGAAAAAAATCCCAGCAAAGTACAGAAAAGATGGGATAATTGAAAAGGGAATGGAAGAGGCATTTGGAGGGGTCTTAAGGCCTTGAGTGTGAGCCTCTAAGAAGAATGTATGTATGGGGGAGTAAAAGAAGGAGCGAACACGTGAACCCCTAAGTAGTCGTGAACTCAGACCTTCAGCCTCTGCCGGTCTCTCCTGCCAGCTGCCACGGTGACAGCAATAGGATGGATGATCACCTGACTTAGCATCCCTCCTCCGTGGCTCTCAGCTCAGAGCTATATATAGGTTCCGCGTGCTTCAGTTCCAACATGATCTTCATTTAGCAAAAATGCTTCGGGGCTGGTGGTGTAAAAGGTGAAAGGATAGAGAGGAAAGACAGGCGCACAGTTTCTCTAAAATTGTCAGGAAACACTCTTTGATGCACAAACCTGTTCTGTGCACAGTGGCTAAAGAGAACAAGGAACAAGTTGTGCTCCTGAAGAAAGAACATCCGAGGCAGAAATGGTGCAAGGACGTGGGCCCTGGGTGGGAGCCATGGCACGTTCAGCAAAGTTGAGCTGAGCTTGGGGAAGAACAGGGCTAGATGATGTGGAGCACAATTCAGGTTTGGAACTTTATAAGCGAGTGAAGAAGCTCTTGGGAGGATTCTCAGAACAAAAGTGGTATAACCTAACATACGTTTTCTTAAGTAAATAGCTGTAGATACTTAGAAATGATCTGGGACTAGGGGCTGATAGGAAGCTATTCCAGCAACCCAAGAGGAGGTGATAATGTCCTCAACTGGGTAGTAACTAGTAGAAGTAGAAATAGTTAGATTCTGGCTGTATTATTCAGGGAGCACTAATAGGATTGATAAATTGGTGTGAGAAAAGTAAGGAATTTAAAAAATGATGAGGTTTGTGACCCGAGAAACTGAAGATGGAGAAGTCCATTTGTATAGTAGATTCCATGAGGAATGGAGAACTTGGCTTGGGAGAG
>CABHPQ010129944.1:27391-40051 GCA_902168405.1 Peromyscus aztecus | reverse complement strand
TAGTCCTGGCTGTTCTGGAGCTTGTTATGTAGACCAGGCAAGTCTCAGACTCACAGAGATCCTCTTGACTCTGCCTAAAATGTGTTGTACTTAAAAGTATGTGTCTCTGTTCGCAACACATAAGTTGCTTTTGAATCAAACAGTTAGATATGTCAATTATTATTGAGCTATATATTAGGGAACCATTGCACTTTTGACAGTATTCTAATATCTGTCAATTTCTATAACATTTATTGCTATATTAGTGAAATTTTATATCCCACAGTTAAAAATACAAACTACTATTGTTCATCATTTCCATATTGTGACTACTGCACTTTAATTTCATTACAACAAGGTGAACGATCTCACCAGCTATCCTCCTAATGAATAAGTACATCCATTGGATCCTGTTTTAAACATGTTCACAAGTCACCTGCTATTTCCTGTTTTTAGACTTGTTTAAGTATTATAGTTATATTTTAAACTATATACAATTAATGACATATGTAGAAAGTAATTTTGAATACACTTAAAGGCAAAAATAAGCACATATATGTACACAGAGACATACGAATGCCATTACATGTGAATGTGCAGATAAAGGAGAATTCAAATGTTTTCCTTCCCGGTATCTGTGTGTCACTAGTCTCTGTCTTGTTTTTTATTACTCTCCATTTTTAATTCTCCACTTTGATTGCTCTTTTATTATTCTCTATGATGTTTTTTCATTTCTCAAATTTGGAGAAATTTATGTAATACATTTTGTTCATTTTCATGCCTCCCCCACTTCTCCCAAATTTACCATCTTCCTCTACTTACCTACCTTTGTGTCTTTTAGAGTTTTTAACCGATAAAGTACAGTTTGTGTTGGCCTCCCCCATGCTCTTGGTTATGCGACCATCCACTGGGGCATGGCTGATTTATCAGTGCTACCTTGTAAAGGAAGCTGACTACCCTTTCCAAGTAGTTTTCAGTTATTAATAGTATCTTACCTAGAGGTACTATTTTCTCTGGAGCTGGAGAATTTCCTTTCTTGCAGGTCTCTGCCTTTTCCATGCTAGGTCATGGAAATATGTGTGTTGTCTGCATCCAAGACACTCATCTGAATGCAGGTTGATCTTTAGACCCTCTCACAAAAGCACTGTGAATTTTAAACCAAATAATAATTGTAAAGCATTGGAAAATGTTAATAGGAATATACATTTTAATATTTTCCACTATGCCCTAGTTAATTTTCTGCAATTCAAGCACAGCAGGAATTCATAGAGAAATAGAAAACTTCTTACTAGAAAGACACATTTGAACATCACTCATGAACATAAGGTTATAGTGACTATGCAGTACATTGTTTGACATGCTAAGAAGAAGATAGTTCAACTTTTGTAACAAGTGCTTTCTGGATCTGTTCTGTAGGTACCAGTACTATAACAGAATGACCTCTAGAGACCTGGCTGTGGGGATCTTCTTCATGTCTCAGACTGCACTGGGAATGCTGGGGAACTCAGCCTTGCTTTGCTGTTTTATCATTGCTGACTTCTCTGGAATCAAGGCAAAGCCCACAGACCTGATTGTCAAACACCTGACCTGGGCCAACTTCATTGTTCTCTTCAAAGGAATCCCACAGACCATTGCTGCTTTTAGTCAGACTTACTATGTAGATTATGTTTCCTGTAAACTTGTCTTATATTTTCATAGAGTTGGCAGAGGTGTATCCCTTGTCTCTACATCCCTTCTGAGTGTCTTTCAGGCCATCATCATCAGTCCAAGTAATTCCAAGTGGCCACAGCTCAAAATCAGAGCCTTGGGTATCATTGGCCATTCCCTGGGCCTGTGTTGGGCCCTCCAGCTGTTGGTATATGCCTTCATTCCGGTGTACACAACTGACATAAGGGGTGGAAGAAATGTTACTGGAATAAAATTTTTTGAATACTGTGCTGTTGTGAAGCCTCGGAGACCAATCAACACACTTTCTCTAATTTTATTGACATCTAATGATGTCATCTTTTTGGGACTGATGATGTGGGCCAGTGGCTACTTGGTGTTCATCCTGCTGAAACACAAGCAGAGGGTCAAACACATCCACAGATCCCTGTCTCCTAGTTCATCTCCTGAAACCAGAGCCACCCAAAGAATCCTCACCATAGTGAGCAGCTTTGTGGTCTTCTATGTAATGTCTATTATCTTTACAGCTTATCTGTCTGTCCTTGAAGGAACCAGTAAGTGGGTGTCTAATGCAGGTGCAACCATGGCTGCATGCTTCCCATCAATCTGCCCCTTTCTGCTCATCAGACACTACACCTCCATTTTCAGGCTCTGCTGTCCCAGTTCTTACCAGACAACATTCTGTGCGTGTGTTGTCAGGGAGCTCTAAAAGCTGTGCTGTCTGCTTCCCCCTTTCCGTGTCTCAGGGGTTAAGAAGACTGCTCATTCAGAGGGTTTGGTTTTAATTCCCAGCATCCACATGGGAACTCAGAACTTTCAGAACCACAGTTCCAGGAGAACCATTCAGCTAGATTTGCTGGCCAGCAAGAGTCAGTTAACTCCTTTGCCTCTGTCTCTTCAGTGCTGACATGTTATGCACTACTGTGACTGGGTGTTCAAAGTTTTAAAATTTTTTTCATGAATTTTCACACCCTCATATACTTTGACTTAGTTTACTCACGATTCTCATTTGTAACCCCGCTCACCAGAGTCTATCTTCACCCCAACCAATCTGTGTCCTACTTTCATGTCTCTCTTTTTAAAGCCCCATGGGATTTAATTAAAGCTTCTTTCTTGAACATGTGTGGGCATTATTTACTTGTATAAGTGCAGTTTACTGGTACCAACATCATTGAGGGATATGACTCCTTTCCTCCAACAAGCAGGAAGTGTCTTGAGCTCCCCTGTTATGACTGGGATCTTATGAGTCCCACCTCCATTCATGATGGAACACTGACTGATAAAGATGGTCTTATGCAGGTAACCACAGTTGCTCTATGTGCATGGGTGCATCACATTTCCAAGAGAAAGCAGTTCACTGCAGAATATCCTGTTTTATCTTGATTTAAAAAACAATTTGATTGTTTCATACATTTGTGTATGATGTCTTAGTTATTCCACCTCTCCATTCTACTCTTTTATCCCTCTCTTTCCCAGTGAAACTGTTCTTCTGAATACATCTCCCTCCTACTCTCGTGTCCTGCTTTGTGTGTGTCTCACAGTGTTTATTTAGAGTTTGCCAGAACATTCGTTGAAGGTTATTGACTTGGAGCAGGGGTAAATTATTAATGGCTACATCACTGAAGAAAGCACATCTCCCTGCACCCTTAACTGGAACTCTTACTGGTGAATAATCCCTCAGTGAAGACTAGGTCCTTGTAGGAAATCTTCTCATCAAGATTGAAACCTTGAAGAAATCCACGGAGATGCCCCCACAATAGACTGCTGGCAATGGTCGAGGGGTAGCCCGATCAGACCTACCCTGGTGATAGGATGGCCAAACACCCTGATTGTCGTGCTAGAGGCCCCATCCAGTGACTGAGGGAGCTGGATGCAGATATCCACGATCAGGCCCTGGGTGGAGCTCCGGGAGTCCAGTTGGCGAGAAGGAGGAGGGTTTGTGTGAGCGGGAGTTGTTTGGACCAGAGATGGATGGAATACAGGGACAGACAAATGGAAACACATGAACTGTGAACCAATGGCTGAGGGGCCCCCAACTGGATCAGGCCCTCGGAATGGGTGAGACAGTTGATTGGCTTGATCTGTCTGGGAGGCATACAGGCGGTTGGACCGGGTCCTGTGCTCAGTGCATGAGTTGGCTGTTTGAAACCTGGGGCTTGGTAGAGACCCTTGGCTCAGCCTGGGAGGAGGGGGCTAGGCCTGCCTGGGCTGAGTCCACCAGGTCGATCTCAATCCTCGGGGGAGTCTTTGCCTCGGAGGAGATGGAAATGGGGGTGGGGGGGGACGGGGCGGGAGGAGGGAGAACGGGGGAATCTGTGGCTGATATGTGAAGTTGAATTATGTTGTGAAATAAAATAAAATAAATTAATAAAAAAAATTAAAAAAAAAGATTGAAACCTTGAAGTACCCAGGCACTCAGAGACAAGTGCTCTATGTTCTCTCTCATATGTGGACCCTTGCCTTGACTCTTTAGATTTGCGCGTTTAACTTCTTAATTTTGTAGAATTGAGAAAGGTAGAAATAGATTGTGAAGGTGAGAAATTCCTTTAAGGAGCAGGGATAATATAAGTGATACAAAAATTGTGAGGGGGAAATATTTTTCCATTCTGTAGGTTGTCATTTTGTCTTATTGGCTGTGTCCTTTGCTTTACAAAAGCTTCTCAGTTTCAGGAGGTTCCATTTATTAATTGTTACTCTCAGTGTCAATGCTACTGTTTAGGAAGTTGTCTCTTGTGCCAATGCATTCTAGGCTACTTCCTATTTTCTCTTCTATCAAGTTCAGTGTAACTTGATTTATGTTGAGGTCTTTGATCCACTTGGACTTGAGTTTTGTTCATGGCAATAGGTATGGATCTATTTGCAATCTTCTGCATGTTGACATCCAGTTATACCAGCACCATTTGTTGAAGATGCTTTCTTTTTCCATATTACAGATTTGGCTTTTTTGTTGAAAATCATATGTTCATAGGTGTGTGGATTAATGTCAGGGTCTTCAATTTGATTCCATTAGTCCAGATGTCAGTTTTTATACCAGTACCAAGCTGTTTTTATTGCTATAGCTCTATAGTAGAGCTTGAGGTCAGGGATTGTGATGCCTCCAGAGGTTGCTTCATTATACAGGATTCTTTTAGCTAGCCTAGGTTTTGTTGTTTTTCCATATAAAGTTAAGTATTGTTCTTTCCAAGTCTGTGAAGAATTGTGTTGTGGTTTTGATGGGGATTGCATTGAATCTGTAGCATGTTTTTTGTAAGATTGCCATTTTTACTATGTTAATTCTACCTATCCATGAGCATGGGAGATCTTTCCATTTTCTGATATCTTCTGCAATTTCTTTCTTTGGAGACTTCAAGTTCTTATCATACAGGGTTTTCACTTTCTTAGTGAGAGTTACTCTTAGGTATTTGATACTATTTGTGGCTATTATAAAGGGTGATGTTTCTCTTATTTCTTTCTCAGCCCATTTATCATTTGTATATAGAAGGGCTACTGATTTTTTTGAGTTAATTTTGTATCCTGCTACATTAACTGAAGGAGTTTATAAGCTGTAGGAATTTTCTGGTAGAATTTTTGGGTCACTTATGTATACTATCATATCATCTGCAAATAGTGAAAGTTTGACTTCTTCCTTTCCAATTTCTATCCCCTTGATCTCCTTTTGTTGTCTTATTGCTCTAGCTAGAACTTCAAGTACTATGTTGAATAAGTATGGGGAGAGTGGATAGCCTTGTCTTGTTCCTGATCTTAGTGGAATCATTTTGAGTTTCTCTCCATTTAATTTGATGTTGGCTTTTGGCTGATGTAAATTGCCTTTATTATGTTTAGGTATATTTCTTATATTCCTGATCTCTCTAGAACCTTTATCATGAAGGGGTGTTGGATTTTGTCAAAGGCTTTTTGAGCATCTAATGAGATGATCATGTGTTTTTTTTCTTTCAGTTTGTTTATATGGTATATTATATTGACAGATTTTTGAATGTTGAACCATCCTTGCTTCCCTGGGATGAAGTCTACTTGGTCATGGTGGAAAATTCTTTTGATGTGTTCCTGGATTCAGTTAGCCAGTATTTTATTGAGTATTTTTGCATCAATATTCATGAGGGAAATTGGTTTGTAATTCTCATTCTTTGTTGCATCTTTGTGTGGTTTGGGTATCAGGGTAACTGTGGTCTCATGAAAAGAATTCGGTAATGTTCTTTCTGTTACTATTGCGTGGAACAATTTGAAGAGTTTTGGTATTAGCTCTTTATTGAAAATCTGGAAGAATTCTGTGCTGAAACCATCTGGTCCTGGGCTTTTTTTTTGGTTGGGAGACTTTTAATGACCATTTCTATTTCCTTAGGGGTTATTGGTGTATTTAAATAGTTTATCTGGTCTTGATTTAACTTTTGTATGGGGTACCTATCCAGAAAATCATCCATTTCTTTCAGATTTTCCAATTTTGTTGAGCACAGGGATTTGAAGTATGACCTGATGATTCTCTGGATTTCCTTACTGTCTGCTGTTATCTCTCCCTTTTCATTTCTGATTTTGTTGATTTGGATGCTCTCTTTCTGCTTTTTGGTTAATTTGCATAAGGGCTTTTCTATCTTGTTGAATTTCTCAAAGAACCAACTCTTGGTTTAATTGATTCTTTGTATTGTTCTCTTTGTTTCTATTTTATTGATTTCAACCCTCAATTTGAATATTTCCTGACATGTGTTTCTCCTGGGTGAGTTTGCTTCTTCTTGATCTAGAGCTTTCAGTTGTACTATTAAGTCACTAGTGTGAGATTTCTCCAAATTCTTTATATGGGCATTTAGAGCTATGAATTTTCCTCCTAGCACTTCTATCATAGTATCCCATAAGTTTGGGTATGTTGTTCATTCGTTTTCATTGAATTCTAGGGAGACTTTAATTTCTTTCTTTATTTCTTCCTTGACCCACTGATGTTTCAGGTGGGCATTATTCAGTTTCCATGAGTTTGCAGGCTTTCTGCAATTTTAGTTGTTGTTGAAATCTAACTTTAAACCATGGTGGTCTGATAAGACACAGGAGGTTATTTCAAATTTTTTTGTATCTGTTGAGATTTTCTTTGTGACAAAGCTTGTAGTTGATTTTGGAGAAGTTTCCATGGGGAGCTGAGAAGTTATATTCTTTTATGTTAGGGTAGAATATTCTGTAGATATCTATTAAGTCCATTTGAGTCATAATGTCTGTTAGTTCCCTTATTTCTATGTTAAATTTCTGACTGGCAGACCTATCCATTGGTGAGAGTGTGGTCCTGAAGTCTCCCACTAGACGTGTGTGGGGATTGATGTGCGATTTAAGCTTTAGTAATGTTTCTTTTTCTAATGTAGGTGTCCTTGTATCTGGGGCATAAATATTCAGAATTGAGACTTCATCTTGTTGGATTTTCTCTGTGATAAATATGTAATGTCCTTCCCGATCTCTGTTGATTGATTTTAGTTTGAAGTCTATTTTATTAGATATTAGGATAGCTACACCAGCTTGCTTCTTAAATCCATTTGATTGGAAAGTCTTTTTCCAACCTTCTATTCTGAGTTAGTGTCTGTCTTTGAACTTGAGGTGTGTTTCTTGTATGCAGCAAATGAATGGATCTTATTTTCTTATCTATTCTGTTAGTCTGTGTCTTTTTATAGGTGAATTGAGACCATTGATATTAATGGATATTAATGACCAGTGATTGTTTATTCCTGTTATTTTTTGGTAGTCGCGTTGGTATTTGTTGGTGTTGACTATATATTGCCTGCGTTTTCATGGTTGTATGTAAGTTCCTTAGGTTGGATTTTTCCTTCAGATGCTTTCTGTAGGGCTGGATTTGTGGAGAGATATTGTTTAAATCTGGTTTTATCATGGAATATTTTGTTTACTCCATCTATGTTGATTGAGAGTTTTGCTGGGTATAATAGTTTGGGTTGACATCCATGGTCTCTTAGTGTCTGCATAACATCTGCCCGGGACCTTCTGGCTTTTAGAGTCTCCATTGAGAAATCAGGTATTATTCTTATGGGTCTGCCTTTATATGTTACTTGGCCTTTTTCCTTTGCAGCTCTTAATACTTTTACTTTTTTTCTGTATGTTTAGTGGTTTGATTTTTATGTGGTGAGGGGACTTTTTTTGGATCCAATCTATTTGGTGTTCTGTAATCTTCTTGTATCTTTATAGGTATTTCCTTCTTTAGGTTGGTAAAATTTTCTTCTATGATTTTGTTGAATATATTTTCTGTGCCTTTGAGTTGGTATTCTTCTCCTTCTTCTATTCTCATTATTCTTAGGTTTGGTCTTTTCATTGTGTCCCAAATTTCCTGGACATTTTGAGTCATGATATTTTTGGCTTTAGTGTTTTCTTTTACTGATGAATCTATTTCCTCTATCGTATTTTTAACACCAGAGATTTTCTCATCCATTTCTTGCATTCTGTTGGTTATGCTTGCATCTGTAGTTCCAGTTCATTACTCAGATTTTCTACTTCCAGCATTCCCTGTTTGTGTCTTCTTTATTGTCTCAATTTCAGTTTTCTAATCTTGAACTTTTTCCCTCACTTGTTTAATTGCTTTCTGTTGGCTTTCTTTAAGGGATTTACTGATTTCTTCCCATTTTTTCTTTGACTTTTCTTCAAATTCCTTAAGGGAATTTTTCACTACTTCTTTAAAGATCTCTATCATCTTCTTAAGGTCATTTTTAAGGTTAATTTCTTCTGTTTCTTCTCTGTTGGGATGTTCAGATTTTCTTGATGTAGGTTCTGATGGAGCCATATTGTTTTTGTTTTTGTTGTTGTTGTTGTTGTTGACTGTATTTTTGCACTGGCATCTACCCATCTCTTTCTCCACTTGGTTCAAGAGGTGTCTGAGTCTGAGGGAGGCTCTCTTGGTCTATTCGATACTCTTGGTCCAGTGGGAGCTCTTGGTCTAGTCATTGCTGATGAACTCTTTCTGTCAGGGAGCAATTCTTATTCTAATTGATGCTTGTGGGCTCTCTCTTGGCACTTGAATGGGTTGGGAGGGGTGAGGCTTGTGGGTTACAGGGTCTGGTGGGGGACGGTGGTAGTCTGACCTGTCTATAGGAGGTCTGCCTGCACACTGGCCTGAAACCGGGACTGCAATAGGTGGTGTGGTAGGGGCACAGGGTTGTGCCCCTGGGCCCAAAGCCTAGAGGCTGGAGTGTTTAGATATGAGGATAAAGACTCACCTCTTAGTCCAACAGGATGCTGATGGACTCTGTCTCAGGGAACAGTTGCAGTTTTGGAGGGTGGGTGGGATTTGGGGGAGGTGGGGCTTGGGTTACAGGGTCTGATGCAGGATGGTGGTTGTCTGACCTGTCTGCAGGAAGTCTGCCTGCCCACTGGCCTGAAACTGGGACTGCAATGGGTGGTGGTGTAGGGGTGCAGGGTTGTGCCCCTGGGCCCCACCTAGACAAAGACTCACCTCTAAGTTCAATCAGGCACTGACAAGCTCTGTCTCAGGGAACAGTTGCAGTCTCGGAGGGTGGCAGAAATTTTGAATTTTTAGGTTTGTTTTAAAACCTGTTTGGAAGAAAAACCTGGAATCTTGAAGTTATAGACTTGACTCATTCTCCTCAGGATTGTGTGTAGAAATTCACACACTATGTGGCAGACTCAGAATTCCTGCTGACCACAGGAATGTGAGCAGCAGAAGGGATGAGTGACATCGGTGCCATGGGCCTCACACAGAGATCAGAACATACCCACCTGAAGGGTTTCTGGTTTAAGTAATGTTTTGATTTCTTGAAGTTTCCAGTAGAGCTAGGAGTAACTTTGAAAGTATAACAAAAACAACATCTCACTGACTAAACCTGGTTACAAACCAAGGTAGTTTTTAACTCTAACACTGAAAGGTTGAAATCCCTCCTTGGATTCTCTCTTTCTCCCCACCCACCCACCTCTATGGAATAATCATTAACCATCTGTGTATTTTCATCAATCCTTTTCTTCTTTATCATGGAGAACTGAATGAGCTTCTTGACCTATGCATATATGTTACTTTTAAAAACAGCATTGTTTGATTGTCATTGTGAATGTTCATTGAGCATGAAACTGTGTCACAATAAGGTTTGTCATACACACGTAGGGCTTTACATACAACAGTATGTCTTACTGAGTATATTTCATGTTCTTCGGCTTCTTTTTTATTGCTCTTTTTGTCCCTACTGTCCCTCTTGACAGTTTTTCTCATGTAATTACGCAATGTAATACATCCATAATTTTATGTACTTATATAACATTTATGAACCATAAACAAGAAATGAACAGTAGCAACTACATTTTCTTTATTCTTTTCTTCTTTTTATATTATTTTGTATTTCTTTTCAGATATGGTCTCTCTACATAGCACTGGCTATTCTAGAACTCACTACATAGAGCAAGCTGATTGAGAACACATAGGTCTTGCCTCCGGAGTGTTGGCGTTGAAGAATGCACCACCACACCAAGACTGTAACAGTTTTTTCTATGCCCAGTTTTATTCTTTTAATATAATTCTCTATTTCTCTATGACTGACTTTAATCACTTAATATAATTATCTCTTTGCATCCTTTACCCTAAAAGTAAAGTAACTTTCTCCTACTTAGTGACAGAAAAGAAAATCTATTATATGTGTATATCCCATTTGGCTGTTTGTTTGAAGGCTAATAATGTCTGCATTAAAATAATTTGGAAATGTTTCACCTTTAGCAGGGAAAAATGTGTGGTGGTGGAAACCTACTCAGTTACCAAAAACAAGTAAGATCATGAATCTTACAGTAGAATCTGCTACTGCCATGTTAGTAAACTGGTGTCATTCTTAACCAGATTGCAAATATTTATCATTAAAACATAGAGAAGTATAGGTCTCAACCCTTGTCAAAGGAATGTGACTTGCAACAGATGGAGACCATTACAGACAACAAAAATAAACTAAACTGAGGAGAATCAGAGTATATGTGGTGCTCGGTTCCATCAGATATGTCTAAACACAACTGTGCTAAAGACTCAGGGGTCATAGTGGAAGTGATGTTGGAAAGATTGCAATAGAAAGAACAGGAAGTTTGCTGTGAGAATGCATCTCCTACAAATGTCAGAAAGGCTAAACCCATGAATTCTCATCAGTGTAGCTTCCTAAACAGAACCTGGACAAGGACAATATTGATAAACATACTAACACAGAGGGGCCGAATCTTTTGAGGCCTCAACCAAGACAGAGGACTATAGACAACCAAGAAATGATGAGACTGGGAGAAATATACTTCCAAAGGTACAAAACTCCTGATTGGCCATCCAATCCAAATCCTCAGCACTGAAAATTTATACATACAAGTTATGCTGTATGGACTAAGCAAGTAGTAAATATATATATAGAGAGAACACTTATATACATATATATGTGTGTGTGTGTGTGTGTGTGTGTGTGTGTGTGTGAAGACATGACTATATTTAAAGAAATTGAGGCCATACATTTAAATCAGTATATGGGGTATATATGGGAAGGGTTGGAGGGAGGAATAATAAGAGGGAATGACGTGATTATATTTAAATGAATATTTCTTAAAATTAAAAGAGTTTGTTTCACAAAGTCAATATTTTTTCATTTTCTCAGAATATTTTCATGCTGTTATTATGAAGTTAATTTGTATTATGTTTTTTGTGTTATATTTTACTGAGTGCTCTAATAATCTCCAATGCTAATTGTGACATCATGTTTTCCCCTTTACTGTCACATCTTTAGAACTTTTTCTCAGATTTGCTGACTATGTTCCTCTGCCCTGTACTCTAAAATGGGGCAGGTGAGGTGCTTGAAGGTTGAGAACTAAATTAAGATCACTCAAGAACAATGCCAATAGCCTGTGATGTGTAAGGGTCTATGGTCCCTAAATAGTAAGACCTTGTTGAAAAGATACCAAATAATGGAGCCAAAGAACATGAAGAAATGAATGTGGCAGTTCCATCTCTATGGGGTAATTTTCACAGTAATAGCAGTAATAATAAATATAACCTAGGTATGAACCGTGAGATTTAAAACAACAATAAGCGTGATATAATAGTTCATGAATACCATGGGTGTAGTAACTGGTTCATGATTGAAGTGAAGGCTCAGTTGACAAGATGGTATCATTTTCTGGTACAATTATCAAGGACAATAATATTGGTATCAGAGGATATAGACCCTGGGGAAGAACCTAATACTATTATTCAGCTAAATGGATATAGTAATGGATTGCCCAATAAACTCTTATTTTTATATTTGAGGATTAGTCTGTCCCTCAACCCTCATCAGAGAAGCCTCTTTTTGCAGTCTATAGTAATTAACACAGAAGCCCACAAACATTCATGTTGCTGAGAATAAGAGAATCTGGAGGACCCAGATAAATTGGAACATCTATATCACTCCTCTTACTCCTGAGACTAAGGGGTCATCATGCAAGGAGAGGCAGAATGTGTTTAAGAACTAGAGGTGGCCGGGTGGTGGTGGCACACGCCTTTAATCCCAGCACTCCGGAGGCAGAGGCAGGCAGATCTTTGTGAGTTCAAGACCAGCCTGATCTACAGAGCGAGATCCAGGAAAGGTGCAAAGCTACACAAAGAAACCCTGTCTAGAAAAACAAAAACAAAAACAAAAACAAAAAAAAAACTAGAGGTGGTAGATGACTCCTGGGAAACAGGATTGGTTTAGAAAGAACAGAGCACTTGCACTTGAGAGCTCACATGTTATAACAGTACATACAAAACCTGGACAAGATCTAGAAGACATAACTCAGGCAGAGCAGAGGTCTTCAGGAAGTCCCACTTCCAGCTGAAGAGCTGTGGCTCATTTCTGACTTCTCGAGAGAAAGTATCAGTTTTCTTTAAGGATTGAGTCTTTGAGAGAGATGGTACCCTCGCTTTCATAGGTCCCTCTGCAGCACTAGTCACATCTGGGCATCACTAGATAGTCTGTTTTCCTTCCTTCCTTTCTTCCTTCCTTCCTTCCTTCCTTCCTTCCTTCCTTCCTTCCTTCCTTCCTTCCTTCCTTCCTTCCTTCCTTC
>CABHPQ010129944.1:0-27381 GCA_902168405.1 Peromyscus aztecus | reverse complement strand
CTTTCTTTCTTTCTTTCTTTCTTTCTTTCTTTCTTTCTTAGGGAAGCACATGAATTTTGGAGAGAATACTTATGAGAAATAAAGAAATGGAAAGGAGAAAATGATGGGTATACATGTCTTAAACACCTATGCAAGAATAAAATACATAAACACTTGAGTAGTAAACATTATAAATCTTTTTAAAAACTAAAAGAAATCTAGTTTGATTTGTGTTGGTAAAAAGTCAGAGAAGCCAGGATCCAATGGGACATACAGACATATCTAACTTTCTCACAAATGTCACCTCAAAGTTTCTAGCAGCTTCACAGGACACTTCAGAGATTAGGAATACCCAATTCCTCTTCAAAACACCATGTCTCTTTGGAGATATTCAAAAGGAATTCTTAAGTATCTTTGCTAACTGAAATTATCAACTGAAAAAAAGTTCATAAATTGTTTTGTCTCCCACAGCAAGTGCTGTCTTTGCATATGCATGTGAAATGAAAATTGCAGTTCTAGAGGGAGATGAGGTCACAGAGTTACAAACCTCTACCTCAGGCTTGAGCTGACTCTCACACAGCCTTGGTTATTAATAGTCAGGATCTGCCCAATGAACCCTCTATCCTGCAGAGACAAGAAGCCAGCTGAGTACTTTGTATTTCACTCTGAGTTGCAAATCCAGCAAAGAAGAGCAGCCTGTGTAATTGCTCGTGTTTAGCAATGGGAATCTTGGTTAGAAGCAGATCTAAGGAACACACAGAGAAGTGACAAGAATAATGACATAGCTAGAGGTGAGTAATAAAGACAGAAATGTTCATAACCACGAGTCAGTCCCTGTTGGTGCTGACTATAAGTCCACAACTGAGGGTGACTATAGGTAACACCAGGGTAATGAGTGTCTATGAAGGTGCTTGAGGATTGTGGTCAAAAGTCAATGTGATAATTCATTTTACCTTACATGATGTGTAGACTTTATTTTTGCAGTGTGATTGTTATAGTTGAACTTACTGTAGTTTCACACCCCTAGTAAACATCTAAATGGAAATGTAAGAATTACACAACTCTGGAAGATATAGATGCAAATCTTTTTTCTGGAGCAAAAGGTATTCTTATGTAACACTATTTTTATGAGTTAGAAACAGTAACTGAGTCTGTGTTGAATGACCAATGGTAAAATAAATAGCTTGAAACCTCCCTCTTGTACTTGGGTTTGAATTATCTCCCCTGTTTCAATTATACTCTAGTGATAAGCATAAACTGATGCCATGCCTTCCCTTCTGGTTTATCATTGTTGCTAATGGAACCCAGGGCATTATGCCAGGCAAGGCAGGGCTGTATCCCTCAGCTACAGTTGTAACCACTTAGTTCTTTTGTTAATTTGGACAATGTTAAAGTGTTTCACATTCTTTAGATTCCATTTCGCACATCACACATGTATCTCCTTTATTTGAGTAAATTATAAATTTTATTATAAAGATTCATTAATATAAAAAATAGTAAGTATATGCAGAATTTTAAATGAAGTATTTTTCTGCCTTAATTTTCTTCTTATACTATTTCAGAAGACAATAGTGTTTTGTGTTGCATACTTTACAGAGTAATGGTATTTGTAGTTCATCTATAGTTACCCCATAGCCTTTAATCCTGCAGTAAAAACAAAGCATATTTCCAGTCGCATCATAAGCATCACATCCATCCTGTGCTGTGAAATCAAACTGGCAAATGGGACAGTTTTCTGCCATGACAGTCTAAACCTAAAGAACACTACATTTTAGTAAAATCTAAAAAGCCTTATATACCTTTTCAATTGCCTATTGAAAATTAAAAATGAAACCTTTTTTTTAGAGAAATTTCTTTCTTATCTAGTTTTGTTTTGTGTAACTCTATGTTTTGTCTCTATGTACGTGTACACTCTGAGACTTTGGTGCCGGCAGTGTCCAGAAGTGGGTGTCGGAACATCCTTAAACTGGAGTTACAGGCAGTTTTGAGCCACCATGTGGGTACTGGGAACTAACCCATCTCCTCTCCAACAGCAAGAAGTGTTCTTACCACAGAGCCTTCTCTTTAGCCCCCCAAAATGCAAAATTTATAAAACCAAAAGCCTACAATAAATGTCAGCAAAGTGAACAGGATAGCAGGTGGGAACACAAAGTGCATTTAAGATTGGAGTGTGTTGCAAATGTATCTCATTGCTTTATACTCATGGACTGAGGTGTGCAAATGTATCTCATTGCTTTATACTCATGGACTGAGGCGACTCTGATTGGAAAACACTAGCCATGTTCAAGAACTTCCAGTATCCACTCTCATATACTTGGTTTTTGAATTGAAAGATTTGCTTACCCTTTGTGTTTCTAAGGTCAGGTATTGACAGTGGAAATAATGCTACTGTCCACAAGAGACAGTGATAAAGTGGAAAAAAAGATGACAACCTCACAGGACAGCAGTGACATATAAATTACTAATAAAAAGCTACATCTGTCATTTCCCATAACTTTAAGGATGCAAGAGGAGAGAATACCAAAAAAAATCAGTAGAAAACAACCATGAAGTCTAACTTGTAATGCACAGAAAGCCAAAGATCTAAGTTTGAGTATAGAGACAGGTTCTTTATCAGTACAGGATACTAGGGAGTTAAGAAAAACTCTATCTGAACTGCCTACATTGGGGAGTCTTCAGAACAAGGAAGGAAAGAATCTCTTATAATCTGGCTAATGAGGTCACTGAAAATGGATCTGATATGATGAGTGTGAGAGCTTTGGAAGCAGAGAAATTGAAGATTGTCACTTACCACCTCTCCTCAAGACAAAGGGTGCACATATGAGTCAATAGAATAAAAATAATTCCCTGAGTGTCTGGCTCTTATGAGTTAATAGGGACATGTTTTTATTTCTTGCTGATATTTCAGTGAGTATGAGTCACTGAAAGATGATAAAAGATTGTCAGGCATGATTGGGGGAACTGGACACCTGAGAGGAAGCTTTGTTGTCCAGTTCACTTTGTGGAACAGTACTATGTTCACTGATGACTCAGAGAGGAATCAAAGCAGTGGGGCCTCAGCAGTGGCTCTGGTCTTTAGGTCTGTATTGATCCACAACATGAGACATGATCAGGTAAGAAAGGCTGTAGGACTGGAGTGAGACAGACCTTTATGCATTCAATAAAAATAAATATATCTATAGAAGTTGTTTTACCTTTATACATTTAACTCATCAAAAATAGAATGAAGTGAATATTTAAACATGAGAATAATATTAACGGATGTGACCAGTATCACACACAGAACTTTCTTGTGCAGATTCCTGTGTCTAGGAAGACACAAAACCATCTCCAGAATTGGGCAGACTGACTGTATGGATCTGAGCAAAGGGGCGTTCCCACACTCTGGTGGATGATGGTCACCGTTTCTTTAATATTGCTTCTTACCACAAAATGTCAAATCTCAAGAACTTTGTACAGATACATCTTAGTCATTGTCATTCAAGGATTCTCAAAGGCCACAGCAACTCTTACAATAAAGAATCTTGTCAATAAATTGCAATTTTTTCCTTTCTCATAGATGTGGCAGTCGAAGGCCCCTGACATTGTCTTCCTGGAAAAGTTCATGGCCACTCAGTAAGTACAACTCTAGTAGACAGAGCTTTAAAAATTTTACTTTTCACATGAGCCCTGTTGGACAGTGGGTATCCTAAATGATGTCATTTTCCTATATATATGATCAACAGTTGGAACAGAGAAATCACAAATAGTGAGCACATTTGTGATGTTGTTCTGACAACATTTCAGTGAACTCACACTCTAGTCAGCATCACAGTTCACAAGTATAGCACGATGGTTTTTTGTGACCATGGACTCAAACTGTGATTCCATGAGAGTTTACACAGATGCTAACTGCTATTTGACCAACAACATAAACCCAAACTAAATTTCCCCCTTCCTTCTTTCTTCCTTTCCTTCCTCCTTCTTTCTTTTTCTCCCTTTCTTTATTTTTTGCTTGCTTGCCCCATTCCTTATCTACTTACCTTCTTCCCTCCTCTCTCTTTCTTTCTCTCACTCTCTTTCTCACTCCTTTCTTTTCTTTGTGACATAGTTTTTACATAAAGAAACAAACACTCATAACCATATATTTCAAAGGGATTTCACAACTGAAACACAGTTTGCAACACAGTAGGTAGAATAAGCAATATTACTGTAAGAATCTCAAAAGGCCCCCTTAACTAACTAACCAAAACCAGAACTTGGCTGCTCTGTTGAAGAGATCAGACACCTTGGTGAACATTTCAGATGTTAAAGCACATATTATTTGTACAGGACTTACATCTGTAACTATTATACATTTTGATGTTTTTGTTATTCCATATGATTTTGTTTATGTATTATTGTCTTCCACAGCACTGTGATTTAGAACTCTTTTTTTAAAAAATTATCTAAAATTGTTGATAGATATGAAAACACTTGAGAATTACTCCCTGGAAGCTAGATAGAAAGAATACAACTAATTTGGAAGGGATTAGGTATCATCCAGTATTATTTGCTTCAGCAAGACCATTTATAGGGCTGATATTTTTGTTACTACTTATTATAGAAACCTTTATGTGAACTCTGATTTTGAGAAATGAGGAGTGGTTGTATGCTTATTTGTAAAATGTCTGTGATCCAGATCTTCAGGGTCCATCGGTAGTGGTGGACACTGGAATGGCCTGTCTATCTTAGAACATTGTTTTCATTACTGTCTTTTGACTTTGAGTGCATTGATTTAGCTGCTTTTGTTTGCACTCAGGGTCATGTTTTCCTCTGTCCGAAGAAGACTTTTTCTCAGTCTTTGATTTTTTTTTTCATAAGCTTTCATTTCTGCAGTCATCAGAAATCAACCAATTTCCAAAAGTTTTTAATGCAATCTCTGGGCAGTTTTAGCATCATATCATTACTGATCTCTCTGGAGTTCCCCACTAGTTCTGGAGTGGGGACAGCTTCTTTCATTATGCTTGGTTTCATTCCTCCACCTTCTTCATAGTAACTGCTGCCTCCAGGGGACTCTGGAATGTGCTTCTTCCTTTTCCTCTTCCTATAATCCCTTTTATGCAAAAGACATACTATGTCCTAATTGTTCTTCATCTGAATGCCATGTCCCCCACCTCAATTGTCAGCTTCTCCTGATTTCTCGAGATTTATCTTAAACTTTTAGTGCAAGATCTTGGCAGCTCTTCGGGCACTGGCTTTGTGTTTTTAGATCTTCCTCTTGGAGTTTCTTAGCCATCTTCTCTCATGGGCCCTTTCTAGCTTCCTTGACCCTACACACACTCATTCCCACATAAACACACACATAAAATTGGAGGTTATGAACACATTTGAGACATTGGTGTCTGTCTTTCTGAACCAGGATGTCTCCACTTAATGGAGTAATTTCCATTTTCTACTGCAGTATTTCTCTATGGTGTTCTACAGTACCAGTGCACAAAGAAGGGGAGACCTCGAGTATTTTGTAGTTCCTAGAGTTTTATTTCATCTCCCCACTCTCTTTAAACTTCATCAGATCCTAGGATTTTCTTAAAATTCCACTCCAATTCTTGATTGGCAGCTAACTGTCCCTGCATGGCTGCTAAGGAGCAACAATGATTTCTCTGGGGCTGCATGGCTCAACCTAGTGCTAATTCAAGCTGTTACTATTTGATTGTGAAAGGGAGTTGCACCCAATTTAGAATGGTTTGTTTCTCCTTTCCCTCAGAGGACTAGATTTGTTGCCCAGAGAGTTTCCTCCTACTTCACTACACTAACGAACCAATACATTGTCTTCTTTTCTACCATTTCCACTCTAGACTTTTGAGTGTTGCATGATTATCCCAGACACAGTTTCAAGAGACACTGGAGATTCCCCAGAAGCTATCATTCATCACATGATGAATCATTATCCTTGACACCTATCCTGGCATATTTTGCCTCTTTTATGATGTTGGGCCTTCTGTGAAATTTCATTGCATTGAATGTCCCAATCCCTTTAACTGCCTTGGCCTGAGTTTGGACATATGTGTGAGTGTATATGTGGTGTGATTTTTTTTAAATAAGAGAGAGCTCTTAACTTAATTTGACATGTTGTCTTTTTAACCAACTTTCAAATGCATTTTGCTTTCTTTTTTATTGTGATTTTTAATTTAAAAACTTTTTTTTCCTTTTTATATACCAAACCTCAGTTCCCCCTCACCTCCTTTCTCTCGCCCCCACCTCTCTCCATCTCACTCCCCATTCACTCCTCAGCGGGGGTAAGGCCTCCCTTGGGGAGTCAACAAAGTCTACCATACCAAGTTGGGGCAGAGACTAGCCTCTCTCCCCTGCAACAAGGCTGAGCAAGGCATCCCACCATAGGGAATGGGCTCCAAAAGCCAGTTAATGCCACTGGGATAAGCCCTGGTCCTACTGCTAGGGACCCCACAAACAGATCAATCCACACAAATTCACCCACATTCAGAGGGCCTAGTTTGGTCCCATGCAGGTTCCCCAGCTGTAAGTCCAGAGTCCGCGAGCTCCCATTAGCTCAGGTCACCTGTACTTGTGGTTTTCCCCATCATGATCTTGACCCCCTCCCCGCTCATATAATCATTTCTCTCTCTCTTCGACTGATCTCCAGGAGCTCAGCTCAGTGCATGGCTGTGGATCACTGTGTCTGTTTCCATTAGTTACTGGATGTAGGTTGTGGGATCATAATTATGGTAGTCATTAATCTGGTTATCTGTGAAGGCCAGTTCAGGCACCCACTCCAATCATGCTAGGAGTCTTATCTGTGATCATCCTTGTGGATTCCTCGGGGTTTCCCTAGCACCAAGTTCCTCCCTCACCCATAATGTCTCCCTTTATCAATATCTCTTTCATTGCTCTCCCTCTCCATCCCTCCCCCAACTGGACCATCTCAGTCCCTCATGTTCCCATCCCCCATCCCCTCCCTTCTACCCCATCCAAGTTTACCTAGGAGATCTTAACTATTTCCCCTTCCTGGGACCCTCCATGGGTGTCCCTCTTAGGGTCCTCCTTTTTACCTAGCTTCTCTGGGGTTATGGATTGTATCCTGATTACCCTCTGCTTTGTGTCTAATATCCACTTATGAGTGAGTACATACCATATTGGTCTTTATGAGTCTGGGTTACCTCACTCAAGATGATTCTTTCTAGTTCCATCCATTTGCTTGCAAATTTCATGATGTCCTTTTTTTCTGCTGTGTAATAATCCTTTGTGGAAATATACCACATTTTCTTTCTCCATTTTTTGGTTGAGAGGCATCTAGGTTTTTTCCAGGTTCTGGCTATTATAAACAATGCTGCTATGAACGTAGTTGAGCCAGTGTTTTTGTGGTGTGATTGAGCATATTTGAGGTATATTCCCAAAAGAGGAATTTACTGTGTCTTGAGGTAGGTGGATTCCCAATTTTCTGATAAAATGCCATACTGATTTCCAGAGAGATAGTACAAGTTTTTACTCCCACTAGCAGTGGAGGAGTATTGCCCTTACCCCACATCCCCTCCACAATAAGCTGTCATCAGTGTTTTTGATCTTAGCCATTCTGACAGTAGTAAGATGTCATCTCAGTGTCATTTTAATTTGCATTTCCATGATGGTTAAGGATGTTGAGCAATTCCTTAAATGTCCTTTGGCCTTTTGTGATTCTTTGTAGATAATTCTCTGATTAGATCTGTACCCAATTCTCTGTTTGATTATTTGGTATTTTGAGGTCTTGTTTCTTGAGTTCTTTATATATTTTGAAGATCAGAACTGTGACAGATGTGGGGTTGGTGAAGATCTTTTCCCATACTGTAGGACTGAGTCTTTTGCCTTACAGAAGCTTGTTAGTTTCAGGAGGTCCCATTTATTAATTATTGCTTTCAGTGTCTGTGCTACTGGTGTTATATTTAATAAGTGGTCTCTTTTGCCAATGCATTAAAGGCTACTTCTTACCTTCTCTTCTATAAGATTCAATGTAACTGGAATTATGTTGAGACTTTTGATCTACTTGGACTTGAATTTTGTGCTGGAGATAGATATGGGTCTATTTGTAATCTTCCACATGTTGACATCCAGTTATGCCAGCACCATTTGTTGAAGATGTTTTCTTTTTCCATTGTACAGTTTGGCTTTTTCATCAAAGATCAGGTGTTCATAAGTGTCTGTATTAAAGTCAGGGTCTTCAATTCAATTCCATTCTTCCACATGTTGGTTTTCAAGATGATTCCAAGCTGTTCATATTATTATCACTCTATAGTAGAGCTTGAGGTCAGGGATGATGATGTCTCTGGAAGTTCCTTTATTGTACAGGGTTGTTTGGCTATTGTTGGTATTTTGTTTTTCTATACAATGGTAAGTATTGTTCTTTGGAAATATGTGAAGAATTGTGTTGGAATTTTGAGGAGGATTATATTGAATCTGTTGATTGCTTTTGGCAGGATACAAGATTGACAAAAAAAAAGTAGTAGCCCTCCTCTATACAAATGATAAACAGGCTGAGAAAGCAATCAGAGAAACATCACCCTTTACAATAGCCACAAATAACATAAAATATCTCAGGCTAACTCTAACCAAACAAGTGAAAGACATACATGACAACAACTTTAAGTCTTTGAAGAAAGAAACTGAAGAAGATATGAGAAAATGGAAAGATTTACATGCCCTTGGATAGGTAGAATCACCATAATAAAAATGGCAATCATACCAAAAGCAATCTACAGATGCAATGCAATTGCCATCAAAATCCCAACACAATTCTTCACAGACCCTGAAAGCGCTTTCTTGATAATTTTTTTTGTATCTAAGAAAGCTGTTGGGTGGTGACCTAAATATATTCCAGCATGGTCATACTCCAAATTCATAGTCTATATTAAGCGGACTTGATGACTGTCTGAAGAGAAACAGTTCTCACAGAGTATACTTGAATGCATTTTACAAGGTTATTTTAAAAGAAATTTTTAAATTCATTTTACATACCAATCACAGATCTGCCTCTTCCCTCCTTCTGCCTCTCAAGCCTCCCGTCCCTCAACCCACTCCTCATTCTCTCCTACAAGAAGACAAGTCCTCCCATGGGGAGTCAGCAGAGCTTGGTACATTCAGTAGAGGCAGGTTAAAGACAAAGAACCCAGAAAAGCTACATCTTGTTTGACAGTTGGCAGAGGAAAGAAAGCAAGCAAGCAGATTATCAAAAGCCAAAAACATGCTATTAGCTGAGACATTTCAAAATGCCAGGTTTTAGAACAGGGTTTGCTACTTTCCTAAAGGACTTCTAATGAAAGAGTTAGAATAAGGGACAGATCAGATTCAGGTTAAAGTAAAGATGAGTCCAGCTGGCACAAGATTGAAGAATTTTTGCCCTGCCATAGAACCATAGTCATATTTTAAGTGAAATTATAAAAGAACACCATTTACCGTTTAATTTTACATGCAATATTCATTAAGTATTGATATATTTAAGGTTCTTGGTCATTAGTGAATGTCTATTCTTTTGTATCATGACTAGGTAATATCAGTATATCCTGAAATTATGTTTGTATGTACAAAGTGTCATTTTTCATTATTTGTCACATGCCAATGTCACATCATATGGAATGCTGCATTTTCTATGAAAATTGGTGGCTCTCCTTTCAACAGCATGTGCATTCTGAGGTACTGAGCCATCTCACATAACATACATAGAAACTCAGTACTACTAGCAGTTCTTGGGATGAGGCTTTTAATATTGTCTAGGTTATCCTTGAAATCCTGAGCTAAACCATCTGTTCCAACCTCTTGATCCTGCATAGATTGAAAATGTCCTCCTTGTCCCAATGGTACAGTCATTTGTCAGTATTCATTATCACAAGACTAATAGCTAGGTCATAATATACAGACAATTGTATCAAATCACAGAATGGACTTCTGGGGAGGAATTATTTTCTTAACATAAGGTATAACAGGAATTCTTGGAAACTTCTATCTTATTTTGTACTATCTAGTACTTTACTATAGAGATTACATATTAAAGTCAACATGTTGGATTCTCATGTACTTAATGGATGCAAAGGCCCTGATCATTCTCTCTTCAGTAGTGACCAAAATAATGGCAGTTTTGGGATTGAAGCAGTTCTTGAATGATTTTATATTCAGGCTCCTTTTGTACATTCAAAGATTTGATAGGAGTATGCCCATTGGCACATCTGCTCTTGAATATCTTCCAGGCCATGACTAGCATTCACAGGAATACTGTTGGGAGAATCATAAAGTCAACACTACAATGTATGTTGGCTGGTCCATTTACCTCCTCTGGGTCTGTAGCTGAAGTTTTCCTGTGTCTTACCCAGTCCATAGCCATTCAGACCCAAGTAAACACACAGAGGCTCATATTAATTGAAACTCCTTGGCCATTAGCTCAGGCTTATTATTGACTAGTGCTTACATTTAAACTCAATCCGTTTCTGTTACTCTATATGTTGCCACATGTTCCATGGCTTTACCTGTGTATGATTACATGCTGCTCCCTGGATGGTGGCCTGGCATCTCCTCACTCAGCCTTCCTCTTCCCAGAATTCTCCTTGTCTGCTTAGCCTACCTATACTTTCTGCCTGGCTACTGGCCAATCAGTGTTTTATTAAATCAGTGTACAAAACCATTATCCCACAGCATTTCTCCTTTTATGTTTAATTAAAAAGGAAGGTTTTACTTTAACATAGTAAAATTACATACAGCAAATAGTGATCAAGCAAGAATTACAGTTACAATATCTAGTCTATTTGTATTTGGCAAAATTAAAAAAAATTCTATCTACCCTACATTTGTGAGTCTAAAGTCTTGTATCTAATTTATCTTTTATCATAACCAAGGAAAATTATAACTATGTAGTCTTCAACTACATCAAAGACCTCAGAAGGATATAATATTACCTAAGTAAACAGAAAGAGCATTGTATGCATCTTCTAAAATTCTGGAATGACAGAGACAGCTGCATGCCTGGACAGTTACCTGAAGTTCTTCTGAAATGTTGGGGCATCCATCTTCAGCCCATAGGCCTAGTCTCTCAGTCAGTTTTTTTTGTGTTGTGTCCTATAGAATGTCTGGCAGTTTTTTCTGAGAAACAGAAACCTAAAGGACCATCTCACAGTGCAAAGTTAAGTGGTCACCTTCTTATGTGTCCTGCATGACTAATTTATACAACATATCATCAAGCAGTCAATGCAAGGGCTTTTTTTTTGCCCAGTGGCTAACTTTTGCCACAAAGAAATCAAATTTCATAATGAGTTTCTTCAATACTCATCATCTTCTCTGAAGTAGATTGATGCTGCCAGGAGCAAACATGTCTCAATGTCCAGAAAGTCAAGTTCTTAAAACATTTTAAATTTCATATTCTATAGGTCTTTGAAGTATTTGAAGATTACTTACCTAATTGAATTATGTCTATGTATACCTAGAAAACTTAACACGACTATAATTCTGACTATCATGGAAGACTAATTATTAATCTGTATTTCTTAATTATCTATTACAATTTAAATGAGCTGCACAAACATAATAACTTAAACAAGAGTAGAAATATGCATATAATATAACAAAATTAACTTTAAATTTGTATGAATAAACTAAAATCTATAGCAATTTAAAATATTTTAAACAAGTTGCTCTTTAAAAGTAGGTTCAACAATCCATCCTTTTACCCTATCATATCTATATCCTATATTTTCATATCATATCCCCTTTCTTCTTTTAGAAAGATATTGACCACGACCAATAAATTTGAAAGACATCATAAGATCGTTTTCTGCTGGTAATAAAAGATAGGATAGAAAGTGAATTAGGTATATTTTGGACTCACCAAAATAGGATAGATAATGGAATATTTTCTCTGAATTTATCAAGTGCAAATGGACTAGACGTTGTTGATATATTTATTGCTTGTACATATTGTATATAGTTATTGTACTTATTGTATGTACTTTTTCTTATACTAGTTATAACTTTATTTTTTAATTTTTATTAGACAAAAAAGGGGAAATGTGGTGATATTTTATTTGTGTTGTAATGTGGTGATATTTTATTTGTGCTTTAATAAAGCTTGCCTGGAGATCAGGGGGAAAGGCCAGTCATTTTAAGTAAACAAAAAGTCAGTCAGCACACGCCCTTAATCCGATCACTTATCAGGCAGGGTCTCTGTGTTTAAGGCCATACTAGGGAACAGAGCCAAGTGTGGTGACACACACCTCTAATCCCAGTACCAATCATAGAAAGCTGGAGGTCTGTACAGACAGACAGTGACAAGGAAGTGAGGTAGATGGGCTAAGACAGCAAATGAGAGGGCAGAACAGCAAGGCAATAAAGGAGTGGGTAAGACAGGAAGTAGCTCACTTTTGGAAGCTGCAGAGTTGGTGAGGTAAGGTTGCCTGGTAGCTTTCCCTATGTCTCTAAGGCTTTCACCCCTACATTTGGTTCTGTGTTTTTTATTTAATAAGACCATATAGAAATTCATCTTTATGGGTCTTGTACATATTGATGAATTTCATATTCTGTGTACCCATTTATCACAATTAATAGAAAAAACATGACAGGAAATGAGAATTGGTACAGTGCTTCAATGTATGGAGTGGGGAAATCAGGAACTTATTCTATGCAGCATTGGTGGTTTGCCCGGAAGTTTTTTTTGCTTATTGCCTCTTCAAGCAGCTCTGTGTTTGTCATTCTGTACAGACAAAAGCAGATGGTGCAATGCATCCACAGCAGAAACTCCCATATGTCCATGGCCACCCAAAACATCCTGTTCCTAATATCTACCTTTCTGGATTTTTATTTTCTCTGCTTCATCTTATTGGTCTCCATTACTCTTTGTATAATAATGACTGGTGCCTGGTGAATGTAAATGGATTCACTTCTCTGTGTTTCCCCCCTTTTTTTACCCTTTATTCTTATGAATCATTGCACCATTATGTCCAGACTCAGTTTGGTCTGGAAAGGCACCACAATCTCTTAATCTTATTTAAAGTATGTAAATGATAACTTTTCTGCATGTTATTTCGTAGGGTACTCACCCACAACTACCAAACTGTCAATACAGAAAATTAAGGAAGATGCACCTTGTCATTCTAAGACTACCCAAAATGAGTTTAGGAATTTTTTTCAGCTGCTAAATTATCCACTTACATGAGCTGATCATATTGTATGTGGCTCATGGCACTCCTCATGTTATAGTTAAAAGTCTTCCATTTCCACAGCTGATGTTCAAATGAGATAGCAAACCACTGGCAAATAAAACTCCTCTTCTTGTGGCTTTCATCATGTCAGGCATCTTGTTGCTTGGTGATTCCTGCACCTCCTTGATGAAGCTGACTTGAACATGTTGGATGAGATCTTTGATGTGTTCTTGAATTCTGTTTGCAAGCATTGCATCGAGAATTTTTACATCCCTACTTAAAAGGGAAAGTGGTCTGTAATTCTTTTTCCTTTGTTGTGTCTTTTTGTAGATTTGGAATCACAGTAACCAAGGCCTTGTAAAATTTTACATTGTTCTTCTGTTTCTCTTCTTTGGAAAAATTTGAAGAGGACTGGGGTCAACTCTTCTTTGCAACTATGGTAGGATTTTGTTCTAAAACCACCTAGTCCTGAAGTTCGTGGTTGGGATACAGCAAATAGTGGAGGGAGGAAGTTTAGGAGGGGAAGATCTGTGTGGTCCACTTGAGATAGGGGCAGGAGAAGAAAGTTAAACTTTGGAAAGACAGACTCTAAGGAAACAGAGTGCATTACTGTGAATGCATTACTGATAGCCCCAAAGTACTGAAAATGTTTTAGGGTTCCATTAAGGGAAATGAAATAAAAAACACTTTCCCCGGGCATTTAAAAACAGAGATAGCCAAGATTTTTATTCTCTTCTTCTCTCTCCCTACGTCTTCTGTCATATGAATCTCTGTCTAGCTGAATGATGACTTGTGGATATATCTTACCTGCCCCTTTCTGGCTCTGTGTGTGGCCCACAAAAGACTATGCTTTGTATCTATTGGCATGGGTGTTTCACATGGATGAAGTAATGAGGGATAGTTTACAGAAATCTTTAAAAGGGTTTTACAAGAGAGTAAATCTGATTCCAATTGCACCAAACTTACTCAAAAAACAAACATCATTGCACATAGATTTATCAATATATCCATGTCACTTCCCTCTTTTATGGTGGATATTTGCTTCATAAGCTAGTTTTTAAATTACTTGCTGTTTTTAGCACTTAATACCATACCATACATACACCCATGCATTACTCCTTGGTCAGGGCCATGGAAGACAACATGTGTCAGGATTCAGTCTATGCATTAGTTTAGGTTGCAAAAGCTGCTTACATGGCAAATCCATTCAAGACAGGCAAGGTTGGATGTTACCCTCTTGTATTAAAGCAGGTTGAAGAGAGAGGCTGAATGAACAGTTGTCTATCAGTCTTAAATCTTAAATGAACTCCAGGTGCATTAACTCTGGCTGAGTGGTCCAGCAAAAATTCCAGTCTCTTAGAATATGAGGTATTTTCATGATGATGCATCCCCACATTAGAGTATACTTTCAAATTCACCCTTCACCCTCCATCCTTGCTCCCTAGGATGCAAAGCCTCTCTGGTTCTCCTACAAGGATCTCAACTTTTGACATTACAGGAGAGAAGAGTGACTTTACACTTCTAGCCTGACGCTCTGAGGTGCTCACTGCTCACCCAGAGGTTTTTCTTGCTTATTGATGGGAACAAGTGTTTTTCACAGACTATGGCATCACCCTCAGCATAACTGCCACTGTGTCTTCCTGTGCCATGGTCCTGTCATCCTTTTTGGGGAAGAGCTTGGAGTACATTCTGTCATAATCTTTTGGATTGCAGCCAACTTCATAGCCATATGAGGTTTGTAGATTTCACATGTCCACTGAGCCCACATCTAGCACTCACCATCACAGATGCATCCTATATTCACAGGTGAGTGGCTTTCCTTCAGGTATCCTATCTTCAGAGGACAGGGCAGTCTCTGGAAGGTGGGTGAGTGCAGAGCTCTGAACTGATCCTCCTCTTTCAGTGAACAGCTTCTGCACAGTTCAAAGACACACAATATGAAGGATCAGACTGAGACTTGGACTCAACATCATTTGATGGAGGCTGCAGGTGAGAAACACTAACCTGGTTCCTACTGTTTGGTGTTCTTATCCAGGACAGTAACAATATGTTAGTTACCAGTAAGTTGGGATCTTGGTGACTGAAACTGCTTGTGGCTGTTTCTCAAAATTCACTTGCAATGGTTTTTCTTTAGGGAAGCAATGACCCTGTTCATTGTGTTGATAAAACTTTTCCCAGAATTTAGTTAGTTACAGGAGCAATTTGAGAGGTGTTTGATGGCCTCTACATATTTACACCTAAAATTCTGCTTTCCACTAGGGCTTTATGAGAATGAGGATTTTTTTCTCTTTATTCGAAATGTTTGAGTAGAGTGTCATATTGAGAACATAATATCCTTCTTAGAGGGCATCAAGTCCAGCATTGTGAAAAGAGGAGCAAGTGTTAAACTGATGTTTCACTATCCAGATTTCAAGTCCATGGATATTTGACTAACTGAGCGAATGCAACTTTATGTTACTCAGGTCTGAGACCCCTGTTATTTCAACTTCCCCAAAACACATATGCCCATGTTCCAAAAACTTACTTTTTGTTCACTTGGTTTTTGAAATAGGCTCTTCTTACATAGTCCTGGCTTTTCTGCAGCTTGTTGTATAGATCAGGCTAGCCTGAAAATTATACTATCCTCTTGATTCTATATAATGTATGCTGAGATTAAAGGCAAGTGTCACAATTATCAGCCCTGATACTGCTTTTGAATCCGATATTTCAGTTATTTTTGTGGTATCTGCTAGATCTACTGCATCAATGGGTGACAATATAGTAACATCAGTCAATTTTTGTAACATTTATAGTTTCATTAATTTATTTTTATATAAAGGTATGGTACTATTGTTCAATATTTCCATGTATTATATATTGTGCTTTAATTTTATTACAAAAAGTTTAAGACTCTCACCAGCAATCGTCCTTTGGAATTAATGTATTATATGATCCTGCATTAAACAGTACACAACTAATTGCTATTTACATTTTTGTATCCATGATTATTTTCAATGCATTTGTGAAAAATAATACATAACAATTTAAAGATTAGGAAGTAACTTTGAAAATATTTAAAAGCAAACACAGAACAGCTATGTACACAGATATATGTAAATGAAATTACATATGATTGTGCTGACAAAGGAGAATTCAAATGTATTCTTTCCTGATATCTGATGGTCATTCTCTTAGTTTGGGTTTTATTGCTGTGAAGAGACAAACCTTGTCCACGGAAACGCATACAAAGGAAAACACTTCATTGAGGCTTGCCATAGTTTCAGAGTTTTATGCCATTATGGCTGTGGCTTAAAGCACGCCAGCATGCAGCATGAAGGCAGACATACAGCTGAAGAAGGAGATGAGAGTTCTACATCTTGATCTGCAGGCATACTGTGCCATACCAGCCAAACTTGAGCTTATAATACTTAAATCCAACCCCATAGTGACACACTTCCTCCATTAAGGTCTCATCTATTCAAACAAGTTTAGCCCTCTTAATAGTGTTATTCCTTATTGGCCAAGTATTCAAACACACGAGTTTATGGGGGACATACTTTTTCCAATCAACATAGTCACTGTTCTATTTTCTCATTTTACATTACTCTCTATTTTTCTTCTCAAATTTGATTGTTTTTATTTTTCTCTACTGTTTATTTCCTTTTCATATAACTATGAGGAATTTGTGTCATATATTTTGATCATGTTTATACCTCCTCAACTCCATCCAGATTTGTAATCTTTCTGTACTCACCAACATTTGTGTCTCTTTAATTTTTTAATTCATGAATCACAGATTGTGCTTACCACGTGATCTTGTGTGTGTGACCATACACTACATCATTTTCAACCTATTAGTAACCACATTTTAAAGGAAGCTGACTCAAACTATCCTAGTAGATATCAGTTGTCAAAAGCATCTTAGTTATAGGTTACTACTTCCTCTGGAGCCACACAGTGTCCTTTCTGGTAAGTCTCTGCCTTTTAATAGTTGCTGGATCCTTGGAAACCTGAGTGTGTCTGCAACCAGGACTCTCATCTGAATGTAGCTTGATCACTGAACCCTATCATCATTGGATTTTGGATTTTAAAACTGCAATTACCTGTAAAGTATTTGGAAAATATTAATCCCTATTAATGACAATATAAATTTTAACTTTTACCACAATGTCCCAGTTAATTATCTGCAATTGAAACAATTGATGTTCGTTGAGATCTAGGTAACTTCTTCTTAGAGAGACACACTTTAACATTACTTATGAAAATGAGTTGATAGTGTCTATGCAGTGTATTGTTTGACTTGCTAGGAAGAAAACAGTCCAACTTGTTTCACGAGTGGCCTCTGGACCTGATGTGCATTAACCCAGAACCATTACAGAATGACCTCCAGAGACATGGCTGTGGGGATCTTTTTCCTGTTCCTGACTTCACTGGGAATGCTGGGAAACTCAGTCTTGCTTTGTGG
This sequence comes from Peromyscus aztecus, assembly GCA_902168405.1. Classification (NCBI taxonomy): domain Eukaryota; kingdom Metazoa; phylum Chordata; class Mammalia; order Rodentia; family Cricetidae; genus Peromyscus; species Peromyscus aztecus. The sequence continues at coordinate 9,831 of CABHPQ010129944.1, read as the reverse complement.
TTTTATCATTGCTGACTTCTCTGGAATCAGGGCAAAGAAGCCCACAGACCTGATTGTCAAACACCTGACCTCAGCCAACTTTATAGTTCTCTTCAGAGGAGTCCAACAGACAATGGCTGCTTTTAGTCAGAGTTACTATCTAGATTATGTTTCATGCAAATTTACCTTATATTTTCATAGAGTTTCCAGAGGAGTATCCCTTGGCTCCACATCCCTGCTGAGTGTCTTTCAGGCCATCACCATCAGTCCCAGTAATTCCAAGTGGGCACATATCAAGATCAGAGCCCCCAGGATCATTGGTCCTTCCCTGGGCCTATGCTGGGCCTCCCAGCTGTTATTATATGTCTTCATTCCTGTATACACAACTGACGTATGGGGTGGAAGAAATGTTACTGGGATAAAAAATCTTGAATACTGTGTTTTTATTAATCCTGGGAGAATAATCAGCACACTAACTGTAATCCTGTACACATGTAATGATTTCATGTTTTTGGTAATGATGATGTGGGCAAGTGGCTATATGGTGTTTATCCTGCTCAACCACAAGCAAAAGGTCAAACACATCCATGGATCGCTGTCTCCCAGGTCATCACCTGAGAATAGAGCAACCCAAAGCATCCTCACCTTAGTGAGCAGCTTTGTTCTCTTCTATGTAGTCTCTATTGTCTTTACATCTTACCTGTCTGTCCTAGATATAACGACTAGGTGGCTGTCCAACACTGGTGTGGCTATGACAGCATGCTTCCCAGCATTCTGCCCCTTTCTGCTCCTCAGACACTACAGCTCCATTTTCAGGCTCCACTGTACCTGTTCTTACCAGACAACAATCTTTACTCATGTATTCTGAAAGGTCTAAAAGTTGTGGTGTCTGCATGCTTCTTTCCATTTTTTCTTTGAAGTTCTCCTTTGTGTACACACTATCAATATTAACCTTCACAGTAGATGTGGAATATCTATAAACTTTCTTCCAAATACTGTTTGTAATTTAGGTTGGGACATAGGCAATACACAATGTATTCTGTGAGAGCTGAAATAATAGCTAGTCTTTATATCTATGGAGACTGTCACAGTAGGTGAGATAATTAAGCTGTGTAGATATGTGGATTATAGTGATTTAGGTGAGTTTCTCTGATGATGCGATACCTATCATCATTCCTGCTTCCATCCAAAGTTAACCATTGCAGGTCTGCATCTATATATGATTCCTAAATTTCAAAGTCAATGTTGGTGGATGTCAGCAGAAAAGAACAAGTTTAAAAAGTTGAAAATCTTCAGAACAGTTTTGGGATTGTAATGAGCACATGCAAGTTTTGGGCACTGAAGAGAATGTAAACTCAATAGATTCTGTGTTTCTAAAATCTAAAATATATTCACTATATTGGAAAGATTTTACATGGGACACAAATACATTTTTAAAAGTCAGCTTTAGATAAACTTTCAAATTAAAAGATTCACATTATAACTGCCGAAACTGCATATAAAATAATTAGCAGTGGAGATATTTACTTATTTAAGCATCAGATTGATAGTTTAAGTTAAGTTGAATGACAGATGGGAGATTACATTCATATTACTGGGTAGCACATACTTTGTTATCCTTGTTCTTGGGAGAGAAAAGTAGAAAGACTGTATATTTGAGTCCAGCCAAGGTGACATAGTGAACCTCTGAAACCAAAATACAATAGCAATATTCTGGAGTCTGGAGCAAAATCTGGGTAAATAATTTAACGACAACGTTTATACCAACAATGGTTTTATAAAGTCTCTCTGAGGGAGTAACAGCAATAGTTTTATTTCATGATTTTTGTTGTTATTGCCCATTAACTTCCAAAGCTAACTGAAGGAGAACACAACCTGGCCTGAAGAGAAGGGATTTCTGCCTGCACATGTCATGATGGCACAGAATAGAGCACTGGTGTTTCTGTGGCCTCTAAGCTACCAGAACATTCCACAGAAATTTTACTTCCAGGCTCAGTCAAATGTTCCAGTTACTTAATCAACCTCTCCTTTCTCCCCATTTATTTATAGTATGTATGACTCACTGTAAAATATTAACTCCTCCATCCACAATCCATTTTTTAGTGTAAATTTATATTTGAATTCATGGGTTCCATGTTTTATATAGGGAATCATCCACAATTGCCATGCTTTCAGTTTTGAAAAGTGAGGGTATTAAGTACGTACATACACAGCAGCAGTGAAAGAAGAGAACAGTAAATAGCTGGAAGACAGTAAAATTCCAAATCAGGCAGGTGTAAGAGCATCCAGCATACAATGACCCAGACAACAGATGAAACATAAAAGTCAGTAGTAGGAGATGATTGGTGATGGGAGAGAACATAGAGGAGTGGAGGGAGGTGAAACTGCCTACAGCATGTAATGCAGGAGAGAAGAATTTTAAATATTATTTTTGATAAATAAACCAGAAATACATGATGAAAAAAAGGAAATGCATCTTCAATGTATGGTGATGTTCTAACTGGATGTCTGCATTTAGAAAAATGTGAATAGATCCATATTCAGCATGCTTCATAATACTAAAGTCAAAGTCAATCAAAGACCTCAACATGAAACCAGACTTTAAACATGATAGAAGACAAATTAGGGAATGGCATTTAATTTAATTTATCAGCACTAGAGACAAATTTCTGTAGACCATGAGAGTATAGAGAGATGACATTGTTTTTTAACCACTGCATAATACTCCATGCACCACAATTTCTTTTTTTTTTTCTTTTCTTTTTTTTTTTTTTTTTGGTTTTTCGAGACAGGGTCTCTCTGTGTAGCTTTGCGCCTGTCCTGGAACTCACTTGGTTGCCCAGGCTGGCCTCGAACTCACAGAGATCCACCTGCCTCTGCCTCCTGAGTGCTGGGATTAAAGGCGTGTGCCACCACCGCCCGGCCTCCACAATTTCTTTATCCATTCTTCTGCTAAAGAGCATCTAGGTTGTTTCCAGGTTCTGGCTATTACAGATAATGCTGCTATGAAAATGGCTGAGAAAACGTCAGAATCCCCAAGGATGACCCCAGCTTAGACTCCTAGAAATAGTTGGAGAGGGTGCCTGAACTGAACTGGCTTACCCCAGTGATTAGATCAGTGACTACCCTAACTGTCATCATAGAGCTTTTCTCCAGTGACTGATGGAAGCAGATGCAGAGATCCACAGCCAAACACTAGGCAGAGCTCCAAAAGTCTAGTCAAAGAGAGAGAAGAGGGATTCTATGAGCAAGGGCATCAAGATAATGATGTGTAGTTGGAAGTTTTCCTGTGTCCTGGTTGGCCGGCTGTCAGGACAAATCTCTCCCACTCTTTTCCCCAAAGTAAACACACACAGACTTATATTAATTTTGATTGCTGGGCCATTAGATCAGACTTATAGCTGATTAGCTCTTATATCTTAAATTAACCCATTTCTATAAATCTATACTTTGCCACATGGCTTGTGGCTTACCAGTACTTTATATCTTGCTTCTCATGGTGGTGGCTAATAGCATCTCCTGTCTCAGCTTTCCTCTTCCCAGAATCCTCCTTGTCTGATTATTCCAGCTATACTTCCTGCCTGGCTACTGGCCAATCAGTATTTTATTTACCAACCAATCAGAGTAACATACATTCACAGCATACAGAAAGACCATCCTCAGCAATCATGGGGAAACATGCACAGACGACCAAACCAAACTAGTGGGAACTCTTAAAATTTGGATCAAAAGCTGGGGAGACCACATGGGACTATGCTAGGCCCTCTGCATAGCTAGACAATTATGTAACTTAATATGCTAAGGGCACCTCCGACAGTAGGATCAGAATCCATGTGTGGGGCATGAGCGGGTTTGTGGAGCCCACTATCTATGATGGGACACCTCACACAGCCTTGAGGCAGAGGGAGGGGCTTGGACTTGCCTTTACTAAATGTACCTCCCCATGGGAGGCCTTACCTTCTTGTAGGAGAGAATGGGGGTTGGGTTGGGAGGGGGAGGCTGGAGGTGTGGGAGGAGGGAAGAGGGTAATCTTTGATTGATATGTAAAATGAATAAAAATTTTCTTAATAAAAATAAGTTAACAAAAAAATTAAAAATAAAAATACAAATAAAAATATTAAAAAACCCCAAAAATGTCATCATGAAATGTGTAGGCAAATGGAAGGAAATGGAAAAAAATTGTCCTGAGTGAGGTAACCCTGATGCAGAAAGACAAACATTGTATGTACTCATTCATAACTGACTGTTAGAAGCAACGCAAAGGATAACTGGGCTACAATCCACAACCCCAGAGAAGCTAGGTAAAAAGGAGGATACTAAGAGGGACACACATGGATCACCCCAGGAAGGGGAAAGGGTTAATATCTCCTGGAAAAACTGTGAGGGAAGAGTAGAGGGGAGGGAATGGGAGGTGGGAACATGGGGTAGAGATGGGGAGGGAGAACAATGAAAGAGATATCTTGACAGAGTGTACCAGTAAGGGGATGGAGAGAAATCTGCGGCTAGGGAAAACTGCAGGAACTCACAAGATTGTCCCCAGCTAAGACTCATAGCAATGGTGGAGAGGGTGCTTGAACTAGCTTTACCCTGCACTCAGATTTGTGTCTACCCTAATTGTCATCATAGAACCTACATCCAGTGACTGATGGAAGCAGATGCAGAGACCCAAAGCCAAGCACTTGGCCAAGATCCTGCAGTTCAGATGAAGAGAGGGAAGAAGGATTATAAGAGCAAGGGGGGGTCAGAATCATTATGGGCAAAACCACAGAAATAGCCGACCCAAGCTAGTGGGAGTTCATGGACTGACAGCTTGGGGGCCTGCATGGGACTGAGCTAGGCGCTGTGAATATGGGTGAAAGTTGTATAGATTAATGTGTTTGTGGGTCCCCTGGCAATGGGACCAGGACTTACCCTAGGTACATCAACTGGCTTTTTAGACCCCATTCCCTATGGTGCAATGCCTTACTCAGTCTTGATACAGGAGGGAGGGGCTAGGTCTAGCCCTAACATGGTATAACAGCCTGTGTTGACTACCCAAGGAAGGCTTTACTCTCTATGAGGACGGGATGGGGGTAGGTGTGGGGAGTGAGAGAAGAGGAGGGAGGGGGAATGTATTGGTATGTAAAAGGAAAGAAAATATTTTTTAATAAAAAATACATAAAAAATATTCTGGAATACACAGAAGAAACACCATCCATATAAAAATTAGAGTTAAATTTAACATAAAATAACTTTCTTGACTTGACCAAAATCTTATTATTTGGTAAAGGTTATGTACTCTGTTTAAATTTTGCCCTTAAATTTGGATTCTGATGAAATGTTGATAGTTATGTCTATGTTATATGGTATAATGTTACACAAATCTGAAAGTGTTTGTAGAATATTTCTGTGAACATAATATATACTGTGGTATTCCAAACATCAAAACTATAAAAGAAATGCAAATATGCCTGCTTCTGTCTCTCTATTTGGTCTTTGTTCCTCTATGCCACTGAGTTTGTAGTTCTGCATATTTTTTTCATAACTGTGCACTCACAAATACATATTTGCTGCTTGATGTATTTGGGTGGCATCTTTTCATATTTATTTATCGTCTTATTTCTTCATAATCAGAAAAATAATAACGTGCTATGTTTCTTGTTTTCTGTTTTCTTTTTACATAAGGTTTATCTTCATGTTAACTTCATTTGATGGGAGAGATAGAACACTGTAGCTCTCGTGACTTACATTTTCAAAGAGACCCCTATAGATATCACTTAAAAATTCCATTGTACAATGTTATTCTTTTCACCCACAAGAATTTCTCTTAAAACTTATTCAAAACAAGAAAAGAAGGGGATGGAGCATGATCTCACTGGGTATGAGCACTTGCTGTTCTTGTAGAGAACCTGGATTTGGTTCTCAGCACCCACATATTAGCTTATAACCATCAACAGTTTCTGATGCCTTCTGTCCTCTGCAGGCATTGATTGCACATGATTCACAGCCATACATGGATCAAAACACTAATACACATAAAATGCATGTTAAAAGAAGAATAGAAAGTATGTCTTACAGAAACAGGAGAAATATATCTTTGAATGAGCAGTATAAATTATGGGCTTGAATAAACTAACATTTCTTTCTAATTCCTTCTGTCTCAGTTAAAATATGTATCCCCATAATGTGCAAATGATGAGTGACATAGCTTAGAAGTGGGGATTATGTTTTTTATCTAGAATGGAGAGGGGATCATGGGAAACTCCTTGCTTTGAAAGAGCTCCCCTCAAAATAAATAATAATCCCATCGCACTTCAGGAGAGGACCGTGAGGGCCTTTTGAAGAGTGATAATGGAAGTTAATCGCAAACTTTGAGTTTTAAATATCTTCATGAGTGGTTTCCTAAGCATTAATTTTTAGTCTAGTTATATTGATCTCACTATGTATCCCTGGATGTTCTGGATCTCTATATAGAACAGGCTTTTCTTCAACTAATAAAGATTTTCCTTCCCTTGTCTCTACAGTGCTGGGGTTCTGGGTATGTACCATTCTAGTCGGCCATCCCCTTCTATTTAGAACATCAGAAAAAGTGAGGTGGGCCAAAAATTGGTAACATGGGGATGACAGCCATTTGCTGTATCTGGATAGGTGTGGTGCACGTTCACTCTTTAGGGATGGGTGGATTTAGAAGCACAAATCCGTTGACCCGGCCTTGAAGCTAGTTTATGGAACGAGACACCTCAGATACAGACATGGGTACATTTGTATGTGGGAATGTATATTCCATGCACGGAGACAGATGGACAGAGGGCATACTGCAGGGATGCCTCAAATAAGTTTAACGACTGAGGATACATTAGAGATGAAAACAGAAGCAAATAATAAAAATATCCTGAGTATTTCAAAAGGTCTGTAAAAAATTAACATCTGTTTCATGCTCAGAAATTTACTGTACTGAAATATTAAAATAAAAATAATTTTCTCCCAAATTAAAAATGTCCTACATGTTACCATAGTGACTCTTGGATTACTTCTGTACAAAATGTTTTACATTCCTCATGACATACATGATATTAGAGAAACAGCTATTGTTTCCAGGTAAATACACGTTGTTGGATTATAGGTGACAAAATAATGATTCATGTTGATAGTAATATTCGATTCAAATACCTTGATTGCAACAGACTATCAGCACAGCATGTGAATTAGGAAAACGCTTTATTCCTTGGCCTGAGAGGAAAAGAGATCTGGAAGACTCAAATGTCACTGAGAATGATCAGATATGGGCTGAATGCTGGAAAACAAGATGCCAGAACTACAGAGCTGCCCACTACATACTGCTCACATTATTCTTCAAGAATCATCCAAATGGTCAAACAAATGTAGACCAAATAGACGGCAGTAATGAAACTCATGAGGATCAGGGAGCTACATGTATCTCTATTTTCATGAGAACCAATACAGAAGGGGCTGTATCCAATGTGCTGGATACTTTGCTTGTGTCTGTGAAGAACAATGGTCACAATACATGGTCACAGACCATCAGAATCAAATTCATCATTTAAAGGAAAAGTATAAAATAGTGTATACTGAGGTGCATGTATCTGGCATTGTCCCAGACCAATACGTAGTATTACTTTCTAAGATGAAATTTTTGTCATTCAATGGACCATTCACTACAAATGGAAGAAATGGATTCATCAGGAGATGTAGGAACCAGGTGAATAGACAGCAGTAGACAATCAACTCTAGGGACTGAATCCAGGTTCATTCACTTGACATCCTGAGGTTAAGCTTAGTCATCTGGAAGCTATCAAAGAGACAGACAGTGCTGAAAGACACCCCAGTGCTAACTCCATAAAAATAAAAGACAAGTTTACACCTTGTATCATTCAGAAAATTTTTCCATCCCAATGTTATTATTCTCTGTTGAATATGTAAGATAAATCTTGAAAGTTCTTATTAATAAAATACCTGGAGCCAGATATTAGGGTAAAAACTGAGAGATTAGAGAAGCAGAAAGAGCCAGCCATGTTCTTACCACTAGGAAATCCTCAGCCAAAGGGAGAGCTGCTTCCTGTATACTCATGCTTATAGCCTTTCTGTGCTCTCCTATCTCACTTCCTCTCTCTGCCTAGTTACATCACTTCCTCTTTTTGCCCAGCTCTATCACTTCCTGTGTGTCTGTACAATCCTCCAGACCTCCATGGTTAACTAGTGTTGGGAATTAAAGGCATGTGCCACCATGCCTGGCTCTGCTCCCAGTGTGACTTTGAACTCACAGAGATCCCGATGGATCTCTGCCTCCTGAATGCTAGGATTAAAGGTATATGCTACCCGACTTACATGTTTAATATAGTGAATGGCTTTTTCCTCTGATCTTCAGATAAGCTTTATTGGTGTGCACAAATAAAATATCATCACATATAGACCATTGCATGATAAATCTTGGAGGCTGGCCAGAGTTAGTTGATTGAGAATCAAATATGTGGGTCTCATGTGATGTCTGGTGAGAAGAGGGGAATATACACACTGAGAAGGGAGGAAGTTCCTATGATGCCAATGACTGTCTGAGTAAGGAATAAAATCCCCATATTTAAACTGGCAGAATATTTCTTATCATCACCGAGAGGACACCAATTACAATAGAGTCACAAAAATGAAGAGTTAAACCAATGACACTGACTGTATGACCACCATGTCTCAGTATCTAGCCTATTCTATGTATTCTCACTTTAAATAGTCATGGAAGGTTTTCTTTTTTGTGTGAACAGATTTAACTCCATGAAGACTGCTATATTAGGTTCCCTCAAAATCTATTGTTAGGACCAATTAGTGCAGAACATGGTGGTCCACAGCTGAAGGAACACCTTGACAGGAGAGGGAAGCTTTTGCACTGACTTGGGTTGCTCTTTGTCAGGGACAAGGACAGAACCTCTAGTTAGTGGAAAAATACAGACCCCCATAAGACAGGGAACTAGATCATCTTACAGTAAGGTTTCCTAACAATAGGACATTGAGTAGAGCCCTTGACCTTTTCACCCTGTAAACATCCTGTTAGTTTGCCCCACCTTACGCAGATAACAGCCTCTTGCTCTCCCCACCCTACAGGAACTATATAAACCCTCCTGGAGAAAAATAAAGTGGCACCTTGATCAGAAATCTTGACTTGGTGTATTTCCTTTGTGTCTCCTGTCCCTAATCATTCCGTCCTTAGGGTGGTTGAGAACCCGTTGAAGCCCTGCTGGACGGGGCAGCTCTTTATATGCTATATAGCAGGAAAGGATGCAAACTTGTGTAACAAATATTTTCTTCCTGTAGTATATCTGAACATGTATATATGAGGACAAAGATAATACTGGGTAGAAAGTTAGAAACATGAGAAATATGACCTTATCCAAGTGATATGATGTACAACTTGATTTTATAAAATATTCATATATTCTTCTAAAATTTCAATCCCAGCAGATAAAAATTAACTCTATTAAACCATAAATGAAGACCTCTTAAAATTTTAATGTATATGAACATACCAAAAATAATTTATAGAACTTTAAAACACACATGTTTATATGAAAGCAATAACTACTAACAAAAAATAAACTGTTGCTCACAGCTATACTTGCAAATACAGTAGTTATTCAATGGTAGTATACTATTCATAAATTTTGTGACCAAAACTGTTGAGAATAATCCAATGTACTATGTAACAATATGAGCCTAAATAACTCAAAAATAATGAATTCAAATGGCATATAAATTTTTCTTTTTTTTTTCACTTAAAATATTTTAGTCATTTTACATAACAACCACAGATCCCCCTCTCATCCCTACTTCTGCTCTCCCTATTCTTCATGCACCTACCAACCTCTC
>CABHPQ010129940.1:4204-30803 GCA_902168405.1 Peromyscus aztecus | reverse complement strand
CCAGTTACAACACACAACTACTGCGTGATTCCACTTACTTGAGTTTCCTAGAACAGTCAAAGTTCTTAAGGACAGAACCGAACGGTGGTCCCCAGAGACAAAAGAAGGTAACTGTCTTCCTTTTCTTAATGACTACAGTGTCTCAGTTTTGCAAGATGAAGAGAAATCTGTGGGTGGATGGTGGCGTTGGTGGGGCAACACAACAAATGTATTTAATGTTGCTGAACTGGATACTTACAGTGATTTAGATGGCCAATGTGATGCTACGCATATCTTCCTGTAATGTGAAAAACAATTCTGTATGCACAACAATGACCAAAAACCTTGGGGACAAACGGCCTGGATTTTAAGGTTTTACAATAAATATGACTTTGACCCAGTAATAGTGTGAGTCTGTTTTGTCCTATCAGAGACAGCGATGACAATCGGTCCCTAAGGCTAGCCTAAGGTTTAAGCAAGATAGTACAGGTAAAGCTGTTGATATGCTTTTGGCATACAACAAGTGCTCAATAAGTGTTAGCTATCGCTATTACTGAAACATGCCATTACTGGACTTCTACAGACAAAGGTCAGAAGAAGCTGGCCATGGGCAGTCTTATCTAAGTTGTCTTTTTTGACTTGGTTCAAAAGGGGGGAAATGAATTTTTTACTGTTCCTATTCACATCCAGAAATGAATGTATCATTAAGACTGTAATCATATACGTGAGGTAAAGACTAGCTAAGGGCTCTAGTTAGCATTTTTAAGTTTATTTTTCCCCCAAGGTGAGAACAGAAGCCAGTGTCTTGCATGTGGTAGGTCAGTGCTCTAACCACTGAACTCCACCTCCAGCCCTAGTCAGCATTCTTAATTTGTCTTTTCTGCTCATAGAGCAGTCTCTCTTTGCCTCTAGGCCGGCTGCATTTAGAAGTGGTTTAGGTTTATCAGCACCATCAGATTACACTTTCGTTTTCTCTGAGGAACCACTAGACTGGTGTCTGAAGTGTGTGGTCCACATAAGCTTTAGGGGAAAGCCCACAGGCCCCAAGCCAAGTCTGTTAGTCAGGCAGCAGAGGTGGCAGGGCAGATCTCAGCCCCACCCAGAATCCTCATCTGCACACCTGTCCCTTCAGGTTCCCCTGTGCTCAGCTGCCAACACACAGCACTTTTGGAGCTTCCTGGGCAAGCTCATCCTCTCTCAGTGATGTTCAAAAGACAAGAACAGGGAGAAAGCCTAGACTTTATACAAGATCCCAGTATTTAGGGATGAAATAGGCAAAAAGCGAAAATGTTCTGTAAAAAAGATTTGCAGAACAGGGGTCCTCAGGTGGGGGCAACACTGTGGCCTGGGAGTCACATGCAAGGCATTCTTAGTTGTCACAGGCTTGAGTCCAGTGGTTGGAGGCCAGGGATCCTGCAGAGATTCTACATCCCTAGGATGTGTCATTCACAATAACAATTGTCCATCCCACAAGGCCAGCTGCTCTGAGGTTAAGAACTCTTGTCCCAGAACAACCAGGAAGAATGGAAATCAATCATTTTCTCCCTGAAAAGAGGGTGAGAGAAAAGAGCTGTTATAAATAGGATGATTAGAGGGGAGGCCCAAAGGAAAATTTGAGAATAAAAAGATCATCTCTTATTTTTATTTATATTCATGAATGTGTGTGTAGTCGCATGCCTACACATGCACATCTGACCAAGCCTTCATTTACTTATTCATTTATTATTGTTATTGTTTTCGTTTGTTTGCTGATTTGTTTTGAGGTAGGGTTTTGCTCTGTAGCCCAAGCTAGCCTCAAACTCACCATGAGCCTCCTGTCTCAGCTCCCTGAGTGCTGAGACTACAGGCATGGCCCACCACACCTAGTGCCATGTACGTGACTACTATTTGTTTGGTAGCATGTTTCTTCTGGAAACATGTAATTCTTGATTTGGTAAAGCCAGGGAGCTTACACTAGGTGTTCTGGCTCATGCCCCAATCCCAGCACCCGGGAAGCTGAGGCAAGATTACCATGACCTGGCTACACCGTGAATTCCTGGCCAGTCTGGAAACCTTGTCTAAAACCAAACCAAATCAAACCAAACCAAACCTTTTTTTCAGAGAGAGGATTTCCTCCCTAAAACATCTAGGCTGCTTTAGTGATACCTTCACCAGCACCGGTCTGAACTTGTTTCCTATCTTGTTCCACTTTCAGGAGGAATTTGTCCAAACATGAAATCCTTTTAAGCTTCACAGTGGGTTACCCCTGGGAAACAGCTTTACGAGGCACAGATTAAAGTGGGAAAGGGTTTGGGAAAGCTGCACTGAGTGATCTGTGGAGGACTCTGAGAGCATAAGAGCCTCCCTGTGTCCTGCTGTATGTTCATGGAGAGTAACCGCAGCTGAAGATGTGGTCAAATAGCCACAGACCTGTTCTTCTCATCCAAGAAATGAGGGTAACAAGAGAATGTCCTTTACTTGGTTGTTGGTAGCTCACATGAGAAAGCAAGTCCTCGGGAAATGTTAGCTGTTCCAGTTGGGATCTAAAAGCCAAACAGCAGCCTTGTCATTCGCTACTGACTTAGGGGGAGCTCCCACCAGCACAGTTTTGAACCAGACTTCTCACTTAAGCCCAGCTCATGGAGAATCTCCAACAGTTTATCCATTGGCCATTTGCACCTGACTTTCAAAGCCGATAGGTTGGCAAATACAGCTGTCAGCTGTCAGCACCCAAGGGGTGTGTATCAGGAATCTTTTGGATTATTTTCTCTTCACACCTTCTCTATGGACCTCGTGGTATCAACCGACGATGGCAATCCAATACAAAGAACATTCAAATTCAGAACTTCTTTTGTTAGAGTCGGCCACAGGTGGACTGACAGGGGTTGCCAGGAATCTCATCTTTGTCGGTTACCTGTCTGATACCAACTTTGCTGAGCCTGGCAAGCTCAGCCAGGCTTGCGACACCTCTCTCTCTGCTTGTGAAATAGGCCACAAATATGCCACCGAGCTTTCAGGCTGCAGTACAAACCTGCTCTCCTGCCCTGCACGCCAGTAGGTGTAGAGATGCCTTTGACAGCCAATCCATATGGTTTGGGTTACAAGTACCTCTTTAAAAAGGGCAGTGTGAGGAAGAGGTTCCCAAGAGCCAGTCAAAGAACGGGGACAGTCCCTGCTCCCGTTACATGGAGTCCCACAAATAGAACAAGCTACACAAGTGTCTCATATATGCAGAGGGCCTAGGTCTGTCCCATGCAGCCTCTCTGGTTGTTGGTTCAGACTGTGTGAATTCCCATGAGCCAGGCTAGCCATTTCTGTGGGTTTTCCTGTGATATTCCTGATACCCCAGCTCCTACAGTCTCTCTTCTCTCTCCTGAGGTCAGTCCAATGTTTGGTCATGGGTCCCTGAATCTGCCTCTGTCAGTCACTGGATGAAGACTCTCTGATGACAACCGGGGTAGTCACGAATTCTATCACATGGGATGGCCAGGCTATGCATCCACTGCTGCAAGGAGTCTTAGCTGGGGCCATCCTTGTAGACTCGTGGAAGTTTCCCTTGCATCCAGCTTCTACCCAACCCAGTAAAACCCTCCTTTCCAGTCCTCTCTCAGCACTGTCCCCCTCCACCCACCATCCAACCCAATACCTCAAGTTCCCATGCCCCCCCCCCCCCCGTCCCCCCAGGAGATCTCCCTTTCCCTTCCCAGGGGGAGCCATGCGTTCCCCCCCCCCAATTGGGCCCTCCTTGTTACTTAGCCTCTCTGGGTCACTGGACTGTAGCATGATTATCCTTTACTTTACAGTTAATATCCACTTTGAGTGAGTACATACCATGTTTGTCTTTCTGGATCTGGGTTACCTCACTCAGGATGATAATTTCTAGTTCCATACATTTGCCTTCAAATTTCCTAATATTGTTTTGACTCCATTGTGTGTATGTACCACATTTTCTTTATCCATTCTTCAGTCCAGGGGCATCTAGGTTGTTTCCAGGTTCTGACTATTACAAACAAAGCTGCTATGAACATAGTTGAGCAAGTGTCCTTGTGGTGTGATTCAGCATCCTTTGGGTATATGCCCTTGCCCAGACTGAATACAAGGGGAGCTGCTTGGTCTTAAGGCAGCTTGATAGACCATGCTTTACACAGGAGAGGCCTGTCCTTTTCTAAGTGAATGTGGAGGAGGGGTGGATTGGAAGGAGGCAGAAGGGAGGAGGGGGAGGGAGTAGGAGAAGAGGAGGGAGGAGAGGCTGAGGTCAGGATGTAGAATAAATAAATAAATAAAATAAAATATTTTAAAAGGGCAGTGCGGACTTTTCCTTATTAAAGGTGATAGTTGCTGAGTGTGGTGGCACATGCCTGTATTCCCAGCTACCGGGAGGCTGAGATAGAAGGATTGCAAGTTTAAAATTAGCCTGGGCAGTTCAGCTGGACCCTGTCTCAAAATGAAATGAAGTAAAATAAATATGAGTGGCAGGAGTTATCTCAGTGGTAGGATTCTTAGATAACACGGGAGAGGCCCCGAGTTAAGTCAAATTAGCCTGATAAATTTCTTCCCATTTTTTGAAATGAAATTATCTGCTGGACACATGGGTCTAATTGTTCACTGTAACTACACACTAAGGGGTGGGGGATACCCAGATAGGCTCCAAGTTTTCGTTTGTTTACTATTTGTGGGATGGTGTGGTACACACGACTTATTTCTAAGGGAAGAAGGGTTTATTTAGGCTCACAGTTTGAGGGGTACCATCTGTCATGGCTGAAGGGCGTGGCAGTAGATGACTCTGTGACAGCTGGTGGCTGGGGCTGTAGAGCATGCAGCAGCTGGTCATGTCACATCTGCAGTCAAGAAGACAATGTTCTTGTTAAATGACATTAAATGCAAGTCCTTTTTCTTTCTGGTTTGCTCATCTTCACTAGGGAAAATGGACGCATCTATGTGGATTCCCACTGATGGTCACATTCTCCATTATAATCTGCACACAGCTTTTGGTCTGTGCTCCAGAGGTCTTCTGCTGAGTTGATTGGTCTTTTAAAAATACAGTTCTGTGGTAGAAACTGGTTCAGAGAGGTAGAGTCCCTTCCAATGGAGTTATCAGTTCTCTCTCTTTCTAACAGGGTCTTGCTATGTAGTCTAGGCTGGCCTTGAACTTGCAACTCTTCTGCCTTAGTCTGCAGCATGCTGAGATTACTCCAGAGTATGAGCCAGCACATCATTACTATCACAATACCCTTGAGGATGGGGCATCCTGGGGTTAGGAGGACAGCTGAACAGCTCCAGAGAACTGCTTGCACTCCTATAAGCTAATCGGCTTCGCTGACTGTCCCTTGTTGGAAAATTTTATGTCAAATGCTCATTATTTCTGCAGCTTGCCCTTCCCTTTTCATTCATCTAACAGAGAGATCATCACCAGGCAGTTCTTCCTACGATCACTACTGAATACTGAGAGCTTTGGGGATTTAAGAGTGGAGAAGAGGGCCTATAAGAAAGCTCAGTCCGTAAAGGCACTCGCCAACAAGCTTGATGACCTGAGTCCAGTCCCTGGGGCTCACATGATAGAAGGAGAGAAGCAATTATACAAGCTGTCCTCTGACCTCCACATGTATGATATGGAGGGGCATGCTCCTCCCCTCATGAACACTAAATCAGAAACTGCCGATGACTTCCCACAGGAGACGATTCTGGACTAGGAATGTGTGGGTTAGGAAGCCCATGAGTAATGGTTCTCGTGAGTGAGCATCACCTAGGGAGATCTGATAAGGTCCTGTGTCCAGGCCGCACTCTGGACCAGGTGATTCAGCATCTCTGAGGAGATGACGCAGCTGTGTGCTTTTTAAAACTGCCTGAGCAATGCCAGTGTAAAGCTGGGGTCAGCCAGGCCTCCGAGCAATGTCTGCCATCAAATAGGCTGCATGGTGGAACCTTCCGGGAGAGTTTGTGAATGAATTAAACTGTGCAAGCCTCACCCCAGAACAGATGAATGAGAATCGTTGGGACAGGGGTCTGGGACACTGGAGTTTTCCAAAGCTCTTCCTTTTGGTGAAATTATTAAGGCAACTCCACATAGTTAAAAGGGAGGTTTATGTTGTGGGGTAACTCACAAGTGAAGGGATAGGTAACAGGGTCTGGGAAAGGTGTGGCGCAGGCCGGTGGTGTTCTCTGGAGAACTCTGCTCGGTCTACCTCCAGCGTCCAGGGTCCAGGAACCAAGAGAGATGGTGCATCTGGATCTCGGGTCTTCAGGGTCCTCCCTCGGCCCCACCTTGTAGGTGTGACAGTTAACGAAGCCTCAGTGGGGGTTGGAACTTCCAGATCAAAGCTGGAATGGCTACCCACTACATCTTCCAGACGATCTGAAAAGCACCAAGTGTTGGAAATCATGACTATATGCACTCTTAGATTGAAGCCGTGTCCATCTCTTGACCCTGATTCACACATGGCTGTGTAAGATGGGTTACTTCCACCGGGACACATGGAAAAATGGAGGCATTATGGCCTGAGAAGCTGGAGAAGCTGAAGGTATGGGCCACACTGTGGCTTTGTCACCTGGTATTTTCTGTCATGTCCGACAAGACACATCCCTCTTGCGGTGAGAGTTCTGCTCACCAAACTGCGATCCTGTCCTCTTCCCACCACACAGTGTTTCTTAGCACTTTTTCCTTTAATTAATATTTTTCTGGCTTTTGTTTGTTGATCTAAAGTGGGCCTAATGATTCAGGTGTCTACGTCGATACAGATGCGGGTAGTTTTTCATACAAGTACTGAAAATGTAAAAAGCTAAGCAACTGTTAATTGCGTCACCATTGTCCTAGTGACTTTTCAGCTCACAAACTGAGAACAGCGTGCTCTTTAAAAGAGGCTTTTTGTGCTAGGGAGACTGCTCTGTTGGTATGGCACTTACATTGCAAGCACCAAGTTTGATCTCTGCAACTCGTGTCAAAGTGTTGGGGTTACAAAAATGGGCCACTGTGACCATCAGTGAGGTGGTAGAGACAGGCATATTCCTGGACTTGCTGGCTAGCCAGCCTTGCCTACTTGGCAAGTTCCAGGTCAGTGAGAGAGACCCTGTCAAAAACTGGAAAAGGTAGGTGACGCCTGAGGAATGACAGCAGAGGTTGTCTTCTGGCCTCCACAGACATGCGCATGCACATGAATGCACGTGGGCACACACACACACAAAGAAACTTTTAAATGCCATCATCTTAAAATAATGGTAATTTTTTATGTTTCATTTTTTTTTCCCTGAGTGTTGGTGAGATGGCTCGCAGTGTAAGAACGCTGGTTCTGCAAGCGTGAGGACCTGCATTCAAACCCCCTAGCACCCATGTAAAAAGCTGGGTGTGGCTACGCGTGACTGTGAACCCAGGACTGGGGTGCAGAGACAGGAGAACCCCAATAGCTTGCTGGCGAGTCAGCATAGCCAAACTGGTGTGCTTCAGTGAGACTGTGTCAAGACAATAATGGCTCACAGAGGATTCGTACCGGAAAGCACTCTGTCCTTCTCTGACTATCATATGGGCACACGCAGGCACACATGTCCACACACTCACTCATGCGCACACGCCCCCCCCACACTTATAATTCATGATTTCATATCAGATGCACCTGCTCAGCGTGCCCTGTCTTTCACAGCACATTGCTGAAGGCTCGAGGACAGCCGGACCACCACAAACAAGGATGCTACGGGGACACTCCAGAGAGCTCAGATCAGGAAGCAGCTTTAGAAATAATTCTACCAGAAGACGACAGAACAAGACTAAGCGTGTGAAATGTTTACGTGTGAAATGTTCACAGCAAGGCAGGCACAGGACTGTGCCTTCACATGGACACTGGATGACGTGTCTTGCTATAGGATAGTCTTTTGATGGTTTCTACCTGTATCAAATGTATATGCATCTGACCCCAGGGGCAGTGTGGCTCAATGCTTTGTCCTCAGGATGCCCTGGTTCCACCCTCAGCATCGAACCCACCCTCTGCATATATGAAGTAGTTAACAAACAACTCATCCGGCTCTACAAGAAAATGATCCTGAGATAACTCTGAGACTCGGTCCTGGCTGCTAATCAGATTTGGCTTCATACTCTCCTGTCCTACCACAGGCTGGTCTCTCCTCGTCTGAGCAGCTCGTTCTGCTGTGGGTGAATCTTTGTTTGTTTGTTTGTTTGTTTCTAGAGACAGGGTTTCTCTGTGTAGTTTTGGTACCTGTCCTGGATCTCGCTCTGTAGACCAGGCTGGCCTCGAACTCACAGAGAGCCACCTGGCTCTGCCTCCCGAGTGCTGGGATTAAAGGCGTGCACCACCACCGCTCAGTCAATGGGTGAATCTTTAATTTCTGGATCAAGCAGGTGGACTCTTTTCCTCCTGCTTCCTTCTGCAATTTCCCGCTGTTTTATTTGTTTGCTTTTGCTTGCTGGCTGGCTGATTGGTTGGCTTCTAAATGACTTTTGCTATTTCACGAACAGGCTGTGGTGAGAGATCACCAACCTTCCTTTGGGCTCTCCCATGAGAGAGAGGAGATGCTCCATTTCCTAGGCATTTTGTCAGGATATGGAAGGCAAAAGTGTTTGTGGGGATGGCTCAGTGCATGTCTGGGCTGACTGCTGCTGTGGCACTTACCATGGCTAAGCTGATGACAAAGACTGTTTTCAAACTTAAGTGTATCAGATCCTGTGTGTGTGTGTGTGTGTGTGTGTGTGTGTGTGTGTGTGTGTGTGTGTGTTTAAGCCAGAGATCAACCTTGGGTGTCATTCCTAAGGAGCCATTCTCCTTTGTATTAAAACAGGGTCTCTAATTAGCCTGGATCTTGCTGAGTAGGCTAGCCTGTTCCAGCAAGATCCAGAGATCTGCCTATCTCTATCTCCTTAGCACTGGGATTACAAGCTTCTGCCACCATGCCCATCTGTTTATTTATTTATTTGTTTTTTGTTTGTTTGTTTATTTTATAACTTGGTTTCTGAGGATGGAACTCAGATCCTCATCCTTCCTCAGCAAGCACTTTACTGATCGATCCAGTTCCATAGCTGTAGAAATCCTTTCATATATGACATCTTGCAGAAATCCTGGTGTTTCGTAGTACTGGAAGTGGTTGTGATTGTCAAAGTGGTAGTGAGCTTTGCAGAAATGCTGATAAACTTGCCTCAAATACCTTGCCAGGCCATCACGTAACTCTGACATATTTTTTAGCTTTGACTATGAAAGATGATAAAAGGCCTTTTGAGGATTTTCTTTTCATAAGTGGAATCACTGATCCTGTTTCCCATTTCTTGAAGAAAGCTGGATGAAAGGATAGATACTGACGGCATGTTCCCGGGAACCTGCAGCTCCCATAGTCCTGATGTGTGTCAATGGAGGAGGGGAATCCCTGGGTGAAATGGGAAAGAAGTCAAGCCTGAAGTCTGACCAGAGAAGAATGTGGGGCCCCTCTGCTGCCTCCATCCACCAGAGATGGACAGAAGGGTCATTTGCTCCTAGGTGAGAATGTGGCTGTAACACAGGTATAGCAGATTCCATCACTCCCAATGACTGATCAAGACCTGTCAGTCAGCATTCTATTGTAACAGAATCCCTGGGCTCAGTGGCCTATGGAGGAAAGGCTGAATTCAGGAGTTTCACTCATGGTCTCTAGTCTTATTGGGAACATTTGGCAGCACAAGTCACGGTGGTGGAAGAGAGCTGATCATCTTAGGGCAGCCAGGAAGCAAAGAGAAGGAGGAAGGGAAGGGGGTTCCCTTCGAGGACACTCCCCAGTGACCTAACTTCCTTCCCCCAACTTCCCATAGTGTTGCAGGTGGGAGACCAAGCCCGTAACACACTGGCATTTGTAAGACTCACACCCCAAACAGTAGCAAGTGCTACCTAAGTCCATCAGTGACTGCTGACTGAACAGTCCCTACCAGGTGACCCATGACCTTGGTTAATGGCCACTAATCTGGATTCATTGTTTACCAGCAGCTTCATAAGGCCTTTAATGACCTCAGTGAAGAAAACAATTAGGAAAGTACAGCCTAGATGACCCTGTGACCTGCTGAGAGTCTGGACTTTTATCTGGCTGATCGGTTTGGGATCTGAAGTAAGTGTCGCCAATATTTCTTTTAATTGTAACAGACTAGTGTCTCATCCCTGTGGGAAATTCCAAATGCTTGACTCAGTAGGCTCTTCATGTATGTTATCCATCAGCTGCACTTTTTTAAAGAACATACGCATGTGTTTCGAAATTGTTTGTGCTTGTGTGGCGATTTCTATATGGGTATTTAAAGTAAACTCACATTGAAGTTTAACATACATTGATTAATAGGCACAAACAATAAGCACATCATTGGACGATTTTTTCACAGTCATGGATGTGCCATGTCCCTAAGCCAAGAAATAAAATTACCATCACTCCAGAAGTCCCTCTTTGTCCCTCTCTGTCACTGTCTACCCAAAGTACCCTAGCTCAAACTCTAACACCATATGCTAATATTCTCTGCCTTTGTGGGTTCCTCTTATAACAGCCAGCCACTTTAAATACACTTCCATAGACAGAGAACACGCTTGCTAATATTTCATCTCGGCAATGATCATAAGTGACTCTTTCCTCGCCCTCTTCTTCAACGCCCCAATGTGAATTGGACAAGTTTAATAGAGCATTATAGAGTTCAAAGACTACAGATCGTTCGTTTGTTAGCTTTCAGTTACTGTAACAAGTAGCCAAGACACTCAACTTATAACGAGGAAAGGTCTATTTGAGGTGGGAACTTTGGAAGTGTTAGTCCCTGGTCAGGTGGTCTTGTTGTTTTGAGGCCTGTGTTAGGTATTCTGTCAAAGTGGGGAATTTGTGGTAGATGCAAGCCACCCACCTCATAGCTGAGGGTGGGATGGAGGTGGAGTGGGGTGGGGTGGGATGGGGTGAAGTGGGGTAGGGGTGGGAGTGAAATCTTCTTCAAGGGCATACCTCCAATGATCAGAAGACCTCTCACTCGGCCCCACCCCTTAAAGCATTCACCATCTTCTCAACAGCCCAAAGCTGAGCCTCTGGATCTGTGATCTAGATCCAAGCTACAGCAGATGGAGCCAGCCTTGTTATTTAACCATTTGACCAAGAATCTGAACATGTCTTTGATGACCGATACATTTCAATGATACTTCTGCATCAAATTTAAGCCAAGTATATTTGCATACGCTAGACACTTGTGGAATGTGCACACACATGTGACTTCCTTTTCTCCATCTCGGTTTCTCTCTTTTTTTTCCTTCCTATTTTCAGGAAACATCTTTACTTTGAGCTTCTTGTGCATACCTTCCTTAGTAAGCCTTGCTCTCCAGAGTTGGTCATGCTCCCACCTCCACCCCCACCTGCATCCCCAGACTGCCCAGAGTGATTTACTGTTTATTACTCAAAAGTATCACAGCCATCAGGAGTTCCCTTGTATTACTATTTCCTCCTTCTCTTCTTCTAGACAAAATCTTATTATGTTGCCCAGATTGACTTGGAACTTGGGGTTCTCTTGCCTCTCCTTCCCTTACTTCTTCTATTAATGCAAAAAAGCACAGGAATGTAGGCTGGAAAAAGACAGTGGACAGTAAAAGAGAATGTTAGGAACCAGGAGGGCAAGTTGGTGTGTAGGCTAGGGAGCGAGACCCTGTCTTAAAAGACAAAAATACTCAAAAACAACAGAAGGATTGAATACATGGATTTTCATTATTTGCATGAAGTTTTATCTTAGGGTTTTTCTCTTCCTCCTCTCTTTATCCCTCTGTCCTCCCCTCCCTCCTTTTTGGTGGCTGGGGATCAAACCCAGGGCCTTGAACATGCTGAGCACATGCTTTACCACTGAGCTGCATCCCCAGCCCTCAGCCTGAGTTTTTCTTGCATGGGGTGAGTATCTGTGTCTCTACATGTGTTTGTGAAGTGGTAGGCATCCTGTATGTTCAGCAAATCATCCCAAGACCCACCATGTGCTAGCCATTGTGTTAGAGACTGAGTTCCCAATGAAGAGGTCTATTCAGACCTCGGGGGAACCTTGAATCCCACAATGGAATATTTTACAGATGTGACCCTCAGAGTATAAGTTGCATTTAATACCTTCTGTGTGTGGTCCTGGGGAACTGGAAGTGTTCTTCTAGCAAGCTACACCCTCATCCCCCTAACTCCTCAAATTGGGGACTGGGTGGAGAGATGGCTCAGCAGTCAAGAGCACTTGCTCTTGCAGAGGACCTGGGTTCTAGTCTCAGCACCCACATCTGTCTGTAACTCTAGTTCCAGGGGATCTGACATCCTCTTTTGGGCTCTGCAGGTGCTGAATGGACATGGTGCACATACATACATGCATGCATTCAAACACATAAAATAAAATAAATAAATCAAAAACTTATAATGGATGGGATAATAATAGTACTATGCATGTTCTTCTGGGACAAATGGACAAACTCTGAGATGTTTAGAGGGAATCCAGAGAATTACTTTCTATATTAAATCTAACCCTGCACACATGGCCCTGGGTTTGATTCTCATCACACACAGACACACAGACACACACACAGACACACAGACAGACAGACAGACACACACACACACACACACACACACATGCACGCACGCACCCACAAATGAATAAATATAATTTTAAAAATGAAAGAAAAACAGAAAACAAAAAAGTCAAACATATGAAGAAAATGGTAAGCATCTGGTTATACAAGTCAGTTGTGTGCTCTTACAGTGACTCCTTCTAGACTCACTCAGAAGCATTCTTCAGTATTTCATTTTTAAAAATTGACATGTATGGGTGTGGTATTTTTGCCTGTATGTATGTCTGTGTACTACATGTGTGCTTATTGCTCATGGAGGCCAGAAGAGGGCATGGGATCCCCTGGGACTGGAGTAACATCTGGTTGTGAACTGTTATGTGGGTGCCAGGAATCAAACCCAGTTCCTCTAGAAAAGCAGCCAGTGCTCTTGACCACTAGGCCATCTCTCCAGCCCCTATCCACTGAGTCTTGATATATACATAGTTGATGTGTAAGGAAGACAGTCTTTCTGTTTCATATTCTTTCTTTCTTATTTATGTATTATTTATTTAGTGTGTGTGTGTGTGTGTGTGTGTGTGTGTGTGTGTGTGTGTGTGTGTTTATGTTGTGTATGTGTTCTTGTGGGTTGCATGTGCATGCCTGTGAGCAAGAAGCCCGAGAAGGAAATCTGGTGTCTTGCTCTATCACTTTATGCCTTATTGCTTTGACACAGAGTCTCCCACTGAACTTGGAGCTTGCTGTTTTTCAGCAAGGCTACCTGGTCAGCAAGTCCTGCTGATTTTCATGTCTTTGCCTCTAACCCCTGGTACTGGAGTTACAGCAGCACTTGGCTATGCCTAGCTTGTTAAAAGTGGGTGCCGGTGGAGAGGTTCCCAGCTCAGATTTTCACACTTACTCAGCAAATGTTCCTGCCCTCTGAACCTTCTCCCCAGCCCTCTCCTTTGTGTTCTTATTGAAAATATCCAAGCATCAAAGTGTTGTCTTATATCGGAAGCCCTTCCCAGAAAAGAATCCTGGACGCATAAGTGAGGTGAGTCTGCTCTGCAAGGTACCATTACCCTATCTGCTTAGCTGTGGGTCAGCAAACTGCTAGATGTGTGGCTCTTCACCCACATGATGTGATTGCCTCAGGGAGGAGTTGTTTTATAATGAGACTTATGGGCACTGTCCATAGACTGCATAAAGTTTTATACCCACAATTATCATTTTTAAAAGCATGGAGATATTCAATTATGGTTAATAAAATATAGCATTTTGAAGGGGCCATACTTGAGATTGAATTCAGGGTACATAGTAAGCACATATAGTCTACTATTTAGCTACACCCTCAGTTCTTAAAATATGAATTTGTATAAAGATGTATTTAAACTCATGGAAAATTTTAAAGATATTATACTGTCAGTGAGTAAAGTCTCCCCCACCAAGTTCTGTCTTTCTAAAAGAAAGAATTCAACCAGGAGACAGAGGTCACCTCAGCAGAAATATATTTAGTATAGTAAAGCAAAGCACATAATCCGAACAGAGACTGAAGTGGCCTGGTCCACAGTGGGAGCTGGGTAGTAAACCACCTGCGCCTTGTGTGTCCCCTGCCCATTTGTGTGTGTGTGTGTGTGTGTGTGTGTGTGTGTGTATGTGTGTGTGTGTGTCTAGCTCAGTCAGTAGAGATGAGACTCTTAATCTCAG
Organism: Peromyscus aztecus; assembly: GCA_902168405.1. Lineage (NCBI taxonomy): Eukaryota > Metazoa > Chordata > Mammalia > Rodentia > Cricetidae > Peromyscus > Peromyscus aztecus. The sequence continues at coordinate 16,656 of CABHPQ010129940.1, read as the reverse complement.
GGTTGTGGGTTCATGTCCCACATTGGGTGCCAGATATAGGGGGACATTTCTCAGTCCTGCCTAGCCCCACAACTGGACGAATCTCTCCCACCCAAGCTCTCACAGCCACTTATAAAATAATCACTCAGAGGCTTATATTAATTACAAACTGTATGGCCTATGGCTCAGGCTTCTTGCTAGCTAGCTCTTTCATCTTAAGTTAACCCGTTTCTATTAATCTATATGTTGCCACGTGGCCATGGTGTTACCAATCTGCGGGCATCTTGTTGCTCCTTGGGTGGTAGTCTGGTGTCTCTCCTCACTCCACCCTTCTTCCTCTCTGTCTTCAGTTTGAATGTCCTGCCTAACCTTATTCTGCCTCACCACTGGCCAAACAGCTGTATTTATCAACCAATGAGATCAACACATACTCACAACGTACAGAAAGACATCCCATAGCACTTCCCCTGTTTTGTCTAATTAAAAAGGAAGGTTTTGACTTTAACATAGTAAAAGTTGGGGCATCCATCTTCAGCCTACAGGCTTAGAGCCTCTGGTAGACTTTTTTTTGTGAAGCAGGAAATTTCCCAACATGGTGGAGGTATGTTTACCGCCAGCTCTGGAAGCCATGCTCACCAACTCTGGGAAGCAGTGGGTCTATGCTTCCATCAAGCAGCATGTAGCCCATGAAACCTTTTTTTTTTTTTTTTTTTTTGGTCTGTACTAGCAAAAGCTAAATCCACCATGTGGCTTGGAGATGCCGTGCTGTGCTCAAGCTCAAATGCCTCAGCATCTCTGTGCCATGGCCGGCATGAGACACACAAACTAGGAAAATGCTCTTGACTCTGTTTTATAACCTTTTTTAAAGCTTTCTCAGGTTTTAGGTGGAAATTCTTGCCCCTCATTGGAATGCCATGGTTGTATATGTGGGGGTCAAAAGACAACTTGAGGGAGACTGTTCTCTCCTGCTACCTCCTGCTCTGTGGGTCCCAGGGATTGAACTCAGGTCATCAGGCTTGGTGACAACGTGCCCATTGAGCCATGTCATTGGCACACATTGTGGATTTTGAAGGAATTTTCCTGAATATTTATTTGGCTGGAGGTGATCATTTTCCCCCTCCCAAAGCTTGATGAACCGGATCTCCATTTCAGAACATCTTCACTAGATGATCCTTTTTAAAAATGCACAAGAGGGAAGGCCAAACCACAAAGTGAATGCTATTAGAATGATGTTGGGGTCACTGGAGGATGCACACCCTTTCGCTAGTGCCCATATGTGGCACCTGACAAGGTCCCATGGCACCTTTCTGGGAAGCAGAAAGATCCCAACTGTAACTTCCAAGATTTTAACCACAAACAGGCATTCTGACCACTAGGAAATACAGCTGCCAGGATGCAGCTTCTGTTTCCTTGGCTCTCTAGTACCTGATTGCCTCCCTGTTCTCAATACTAACACATAATTACTGTTTCCTTCATTGTTTGCTGTCAGAAGTATAATTTTGCTTGGTTGCAAGATACACAATTTTCAATAATAAAATGGTTCTGTATAATTTAAAAGTTCAGGGGTTTATTGAGAGTGTTAGTGATCTGTTTAGCTCATGTTTGAGCTCCTCTTACCTCTGTGAAAATGAGGTGTTGACTTTACAAGGCTATTAGAGTGTCTAGAACCAATCTGTGATTCCCATTCTGTACATGCTGTGATAGTTCTTGATTGTCTCATGGTGTTTACAAATCTACTTGGGGAAACAGGAAGTGAGCATACAGAGAACTAAATGACAAGTTAAGAAAACACAGCACTGTGAGGTCCACCAAGAGGCTGTGGGCATAGAAGAAAGGGGAAGGGAGAAAAAAGATAAGAGAGGAAGAAATCGGAGAAGAAGGGGGAGAGAAAGAGAACCTGAGAATGCCAGCCTTGCTAATTAGTGCTCAATGACCATGGAGTGATAACCTGGTCCGTGAACTTATTTTATCTCAATAAAATCAAGATTACATAATGCCACTCAAGGTGTTATTCTCGAGATAGTAGCAAAACATTTGATGTGTGTTGCCCCTGGAATGTAGTGGACGGTGTTGGTTTCTTTCCTGTGGTTGAGGCGATACCCAGGAAAACAAAGAGGAGAGTTTTGTTTTGTTTTGTCCCGGTTTCAGAGGTTTCACTCCATGGTGCTGGCTGTCCTACTCTGGGGTTGAAGCAAATTGAAACATCACGGTGATGAGAGTGTGTGCTGAAGATTACTCTCAGCAGAGAGAGGGCAGCATAAGGGAAAGATCAACATGGTGCACACCTTCAAAGGCATGAGCCTATGGGATAAATCCATTGAGTCTATTTGGTGATCAAAGGAATTTATTTGGGGGTAAACTCACAACCACGGGAGATTTATCGTAGGGTCCAGGAAAGCTGAACTGTGTCCCACGCTGAACAACTTGGTCCAAAATCTCAGCATCCAGAGCCACAAGGTAGCCAAGGCGGGCCAGAGTAGGTGCATCCCAGGTCTTAAGGGTCCCCGATGGCCAGGCCCACAGAGGCCGGTACCTCAAGGTCATAGGCAGGTGTAATAGTTACAGCTGCCTCACTAGGGACAGTGCTTCAGGGCATGGCTCAAACAGCTACCCACTACATGAGTCCACCTTCCCCATTCCTCAAATCAGGCCCCTCTTTCCCCCACCTCTCCATAGTCCATTTAATTATGAAGTCATCAACGGATTGATCTACTGAGTAGGTCTAAGCTGTCATGATCCAATCACCTCAATGATGGGATCCACAACCTAGAGACCAAGCCTTCATATATGAACTCTTGAGAGTGCAGCAGGGGGAACACAGCTTATCTAAACTGTAACATGTACACAAACTAAGTGGTAACAATTGTAGACGAATTGCTAAACAGTCTTATTAAATAAAAACCACGGAGCCAGATATAGGGGTGAAAACCTGAGAGATCAGGGAAATAGGAAAAGCCACAAGCTTACCTCACCTCACCGATACCTCAGTCTCCAAGAGAGAGATTTACTTCCTCTATACCCACCCCTATATGCCTTTCTGTTCTGCTCCCTCATTTCCTCTCTCCACCCAGCTACATCACTTCCTCTTCCTGCCCATCTCTGTCACTTCTTGTCTGTCTGTACAGACCTCCAGACCTCTTTGGTTAGTGCTGGGATTAAAGGTGTGTGTCACCACGCCTGGCTCTGTTCCCTAGTGTGGCCTTGAACTCACAGAGATCCAGACAGATCCCTGCTTCCCAAGCATAGGATTAAAGGCATGTGCTACCATTGCCTGACTTCTGCATTTACTATAATGGCTGGCTTTTTCCTCTGATCCTTAGATAAATTTTATTAGGGGACACAATACATCACCACAAACAACTTCCTGTTTTATTAGGCCGTGAATCCTCCAGGATGGGAAATATGACTTGCTTATTTTTGCTCTCCAGGAATCTAGCACAGTGTCTGGTTCATAATAGGGACTTCAAAAAAGTTGTTGAGTGAATAGATGGAAGGATGGTATGGTGAGTGTTTTGTTTGAATGAATCATGGACTTGAGGAACCTGGGAGAGTCTTTGGATGTGAAGACTCAAAGTCTTGTGTGGAACAAGTCAGAAGCATTGCAACAGGGGAGAAGCAAGGACCAAAGAAAAGAGGTAGGGGAGGACCATGTCTGTGCAGCGTAGGACCAGGTCTGTGCAGGGTAGGTTAGGATTTAGTTGTGGGATTTCCTGCCTTGAGCTTCACAGGCCAAGCTGGCAGGGTGTATCTCATCTGCTGATAGAGAGGGCTGACAAAGAATTTTTAGGATGATGACATGAGAGAGAACTTCTTGAAGGCTAGCCTGGTGGTGATGTACAGTATGGAGAGTGGCTAGGGAGGGTTAACCTGTTCTACTTAGAAGGTGGTCAAGTCTCTGACCAGGGTGGCAACTGTCAGTGTGAAGAAGGACAAAAGGCAGATTAAGGAGAGGATAGCCAACTCTCCTCTATGAATTCTCAGAGTGGCCATTTAAGCCGTGGAACCATGCACACGGACTCCTGAAGTGTGATGTTATGAAAATCCCTGGGTGAGTTCTGAGATGGAGATGAGACATGTTAGGTTGGAGGATGCACTGAGGAGTGTGGAGCACGTGACATGAGCTGATGAAGGCATTTCCTTATCCAAGGTTCTTTCTTCTCAGATGACTCTAGCTTGTGTCAAGTTACAAAAACGCTGACCAGCACAAAAGTCAACTTTCATGATTGTTGTGACATACTACTAAAAGGCGATGTGTGTTGTTTGTGAGTCCCCTGGCAATCGGACCAGGACTCATCCTGAGTACATGAACTGGCTCTTTCAGAGCCCATTCCCTGTGGTGCCATGCCTTATTCACAGCCTTGATGCAGGGGGGAGGGGCTTGGGCCTGCCCCAACTTGGTTTGCCAAACTATGTTGAATACCCAAGGGAGGCCTTACCCCCTATGAATAGTGGGTGGGGGTGGGATGAGGGTGGTGGAGGTGAAGTGGGAGAAGGAGACAGAGGGGGAACAGTGGACGATATATAAAATAAAAAAAAAAACCTTTAAATAAACAAGTAAACCTTAAAAAAAAAAGGTGATATGTGGTCTGGGGTAGAAAAGCACACACAGATGCTGTGGATTATGCTCATTGTTAATAATAAAGCTTATTGGCCAATGGCTGGGCAGGAAGAGATTGAGCACGAGAGACAGACTAGGAGAATTCTGGGTAGAGGAAAGGCGGAGTCAGGGCAGACGCTAGCCAGCTGCCGAGGAAGCAAGACGTATAGAAAAATGGGTTAACAAGCCATGAACCATGTGGCAAAGCATAGATTAGAAATAGGGGTTAATTTGAATGTAACAAACAAAATATCATACAACACATAGATGTCAGAAGCAGTTCAAAGGCTGAGGATTCATTTCAGCTCATGGCTCAGGGTGGGGAAGGCATGGCCACACGACCCATTCCTGTCCCTGGTGGTGGGAGTATGAGGTGGTTGGTCACATCACGTGGGAAGTCAGGAAGCAGGGAGCACATAGGAACCAGAGTTGTTATCACCAACCTCCAGGGACCCATTCCTCCATCCAGGCTAGGCCAGGTTCCACCTCCCCAAACAGCACCACCAACTGGGGACTAAGTGTTCAAGTCTGGGGGGGGGGGGGCATTTCACATTCATCCTGTAGCCTGGACCAGCAGTGAGTACATATCATGAGCAAAGAAGCCTGTTCCATTCAACTCTGCATATGTGGGAGGGGTGTGGACCGACCTGTTCTAGGGCTTGAAGGATGCTGCCGAACTGTTAGGTTTTCAGATGGAAAAGTAGGCTAAGTAGACAGAAGAATGGAGAGTTATATCATTAAATTTATCATCCAGGGCCTGCCAAGGTGATCAGTGTTAAGGACACTCTCCTGTCCCTGGGAGTTTTCAAGCTGTCCCAAATGAACCAAACAAGAACCAATACACTGAATCTGATGTATATGGCTGGGAAGTCCGTTATTTCTATTGTATTTTTCCTTATTATAAAGTTATTATCACTCAAGTGTTTTCATTACATTTTTTTCAGTAATAAATAAAACAATTTGAAAAACGAAACAAACAAACAAAAAAAGCATACAGAAGACCATCCACTTGCTAAGAGATAATTGTTCTGAGAGTTTGGAGCATTTGCCGACTAGGGTTTGGTGAGAATCCTGGGGATGTCCACAAATTGTATGCTACTGACCAAAACAATCCAGCAGTTCGGTTCAGAGCACAGCACTTTTGGGTTAAGAGAACTGAATCTGAATCTCAGCCTTGGTTCTATCCTGTTGGCAAGCCAATCACGTCCGTACCTCAGCTACATCTCATAATACCTGGGTTGGTCTCAAGGATTAACTCAGACAAAAGGTGGAACAATTAGCAATAAATTATGTCTGGAGTCACCCAGAGCTTGCTTTTCTATTGATGTCAGATAAAATATTCTGACTCAAAGCAACTCGGGGAAGAAAGAGTTTCTTTGGTTTACACTTCCAATGTCACGATCACTGAGGGAAATCAGGGCAGGACTGAGGCTAGCACTCAAGCAGAGACCAGAGGAGAATGCTGCTTACTGGCTTGTTCTCCAAGGTTTGCTCAGTTTGCTGTCTGATACTACCCATTACCACCTGCCCAGGCGTGGCACAGCCCACAGTGAGAGAGCACTCCCACATCAATCAGCAATCAAGGAAATGCCCCTCAGACTTGCCTACAGGCTTCTCTCAACGGAGGGTCCCACTTCTCAGGTGATCTTAGCTCTTGTGTCAAATTAACACAAAAGTAAGCTGTGCAAGAACTCACCTTCCTTGTAATTGTGATGTATTCCTGAAAGGTGGTGTGTGATCTGGGGCAGAAGAGTGCCCTTAGGTGACAGATCCGGAAGTTGGAAGGACACCCAAAGAACATCAGTGGGGACTCTACAGTTATGAACACTGTAGAAAGTTCTGTGGAGATCTTTGATGACAACCTGGAGGGGGACTTCCAATATGTGAGAACGGAGGCCTTGAGGACTCAGGGACTCAGGGACCCAGGGAAGTGAGTGCATGTCTGTCTTACAGCATACTAGGAGATGTATCCTTCTCTAGCAAGGAAAAAAAATGGCTCTAACATGAGACAAGGACAGAGGAGTGGTGGCAGTGGTGGGGGCAGAGGAGGCATCCGGACCTTTTGAGGCTTGATCTTGGCCAGAGACCCTCTGAGGACAGTAACAATGTTTCTCCTGCACTGGGTATCCAGCCAGAAGAGCTTGTAGTTTAAGATCTAAAAATGATGGGGTCTGGGAGTGTGTCTCAGTGTAGGGCACTTACCTAGCATCATGAGTCCCTGGGTTCCGTCTCTAGGACCACCAGTTAAATAAAACACAAAACAAAAAACATCGGGGCATCCTGATGTCTGAAAGTTTTATAAAACGCACAGAGAAACAGGGTAGGTTTGTGCCTCTCAACGGCACTCTGAAAGCAATAAAGATAAGAGTAATTCTCTCGACCACATGAGAGAAAATTGTTCCCAAGCTGGAATTCCATATCTGGCCAGATGATCAATTAAAGTGAATGCTGGAATGAGGACACTTTCAGACAAACAAGTCCTTGAAAAATGGACCTTACATGTACTCATAGTCAAGTTTCTGGAAGATGTGTGTCTCCAAAATGAGGGCGTAAGTGAAGTAAAGGAAAGCCACTGGCCCCAGAAGAGAGGATACAGCTCACACTTGGCAGAGGTCAGGTAGGGGGGGACCTCACAGAAGCTAAGGGGCTCCCTTGAACACAAACCCGAAGATTTCAGCTGGTCCCTTTAGGGAATGAAATCAATAAAATAACTAATGTGAGAGCTTGTACTGAGAAGATAATTACTCAACAAGAGAAGAGTTTGGGGATGCGTTGATGATAATAACAGCAGCTAACCAAAGAGGGAAGAGTTATAGCTCTGAGGGATGGGGAAGTTGTAATAGGAAAGGATTATGATAAATTTATTGCATAAAATCATCTACCAGTGTTGTTTACAATAGCCAATAGGTGGAAGCAATCCAGACGTCCGTCAACAGATGAGTGGACAAACAGAATGTGGTGTGTCCATACAATGGAATATCATTCAGCCTTAAGAAGGAAGGAAATTCTGAAACATGCTGCAGCTTGGATAAACCTTGAAGGATTATGATCAGTGAAATATGCCAGAAATGAGGAATGACTGTGTAATTCTACTTACATCCCATCTCTAGGGCCATCAGATTCATAGAGTCAGAATAGTGGTGTCAGGGGTAGTAAGGTGGGAGGAATGAGGAGTTAATATTTAATGGAGTTTCAGTTTGAAACGGTGTCAAGAGTTCAGGAGGTGAATGATGATGATGGTTGTAATATCACCAAGAGCACTTGTAGAGCAAGTGTGAAGACCTAAATTGGAATCCCCAGACCTGAGCTTAACACCAGACTCCCTGGAAGTTCTCAGGCCAGCATCTGTGAGCAGGAGCCCTGCCTCTAACAAGATGAGAAGTGAGGTATTATCCTCTGACCTCTATATATGTGTGTCTGGCATATGAGCATCTGCATTCACACACATGAACATGCACACACATCATACAAGTGCATACACATTGATTTAAAAACTTTCCATTTTGTTTTCTTTCATGTCTGTATTCACATGAACATACTCATTTCTTAATATTTATTTGTAATAATAAATGAAAAATGTTTTATATTAATTTAAGCCCTTCTTTAAAGCCACATTCATCACAATACTTTCAAATACCTCTTTTTGTATATCACATTCTCCAAGGAAGCAAACACTGGCTTTTTTTTTTTTAAAGAAGACAGGAGCCCCCTTTTTAAAGCCCTGAAATTATTTTTTTCCTTATTTAGTAAAGCACAGTCAAAAGTTTGAGAGCAATGACAAATGACATTTCTTCTGGGTGCCATGATGGGAAAGGACGCTTTGTTCCAGTCCACTTGAAGCCAAACTGCTAAGTAGTTAAAACTCAGGAGCGGTCAGGCTGGTTTAGCCAGAATGACTCGTCCCTCTCAACACCCACCTTTGTAAGACAAAACTGATTCACTGGTTTGTGGAGCCTGCATGGAACGTGTTTAGCGTTCCTTCCCTATAGTTGAAGTGTGTCTGTCTCCTGACAGTCTAGCTTAGATATTTCAGAGTGAAACCCTGCAAAAGCGTGTAGACAACACACAAAGTAGAATGCAGGGTCTCCCCGCATGACGTGCACAACTTTTTTTTGCTGAAGGAAGGGATCAATCAGTTCACTTAAGTTGTGGTGCGGCAGTTCAAGGAGCTGGAAGTAGCTCACTTGTCTCTGAAGTAGGGGTAGTTCATGCAGTGAAGGTAATTGCATCTCTGACATCTGCAGCCCTATGCTGAGCGCTCAGGACTGTTGGGAACCCTACAAGGAAATGCCCGCATTCCTCAGGGTAGGATTGTTTTCTTAAACACCATCTGACATGGTTGTAACTGTTCTACGCTAAGTCATTGCTCACTGCCCTCCCTCTCCTCGGTTTCTATCAAGAGTGAATCCTACTTACCGTGGATATGAAAAATTCTAGAACAAAGGTGAATCATCACTTCCATGGAAGGCGCTGGGATGTGTGCTTGACCATTTCCAAAGAGCCTTAAACAACAGCAAAACGAGACAAAAAACAGCAACCACTAAAACACATGCACACCCTTTAAAAGCAATACTAACAATATGTTTTAAAAGAAGTGAAAAGTTGCTTATGATAGACAAGTTTCAAGTAAGAAGCCAAACACAAAATTGTGTATATAATCGGATATCAGTCAGGAGAAATGTCTGTTGTAAACCAAAGATATTTAGTATGATTGCTTTGGGTTGTTGGCATAGTTATCTATAGATGAGTTTCTTAGCCTTCTCTCCATTTCCACTGCCTTTGTGAGTGTTTTACAGCTAACACACATGCTTGTACGGTGGTGGGGGTGTGGCAACAGAATATCACTGTGCATACTTCAGATAATGCTGTGGGAACTGGGAACTTGTCTATTGGGGTACTTGTGAATCTCTAGGACTTTGAAAGAGTCACTTCAGAAACTAGATTATGGCTTCAAATCTGAATCTATGTTGTTTAGTATATGAACCTCCGATTTCACTTTTTCCATACATTGAAAACTATGTTCAAAACCAAATCAAAGGCCAAGGAGCCAGGAAGATTCCTCAGTTAGAAAAAGCACTTGAAACCCAGGCAAAAGCTGGATGAAGTTGTGTGTGTCTGTAATTGCAGTATTTCTACAGTGAGATGGGAAGCAGAGACAAGAGGAGGCCCCGGGAAACTCACTGGCCAGCTGCCCTGGAGTACACATCTAGTGGCAGATGGCAAGAATGACCCTTCTGTAGACAATGTAGAAAGCAAGGACTGACACCTGAGGTTATCTTCTTCTTTTTCGTTTGTTGTTTTTTCAAGACAGAGTTTCTCTGTGTAACATGTAGTTATGTTCTGACATCCACAAGCAAGACATCCACACGCAGTGGGAGGAGAAGGATTTCACAGAACTCAGGCTGTCCATGCTTTGTGACTTGAGATCATCAATAAAAACAGGAGTAAGACCAAATATAACAATACCTATGCTTTTGTGACCCCAGGAAGCAGGCATATCACTTTATTATTATCAAGTATCCAGACACCCCATTCACTTAGTTTAGGAAAATAACAATTAATAGAACACTTTCTTGGTTTCAGGTAGATATGAAATCTTGCTCAGAAATGTGTTCTTTCATGCCTGACTGGACAGGAATTTTGGCATAGTGACACAAGATTAGAAACACACAGAATTCTGATATTTGAAATATCAAGTAACTCAAGGAAGGGTCGAATGTCCTGGGTCTCACTGTTTTCTCCTATTAAAGTGTGGGCTTGGATTATATGACACTTACAATGTGGAAAAACTTTTGGGTCAGAGCCTCAGAGGAGGTCCAGGCATGATGGGTAAGACCAATTCTACCCAGGCTAGAGCCCGACTGGCCCCACTCTGATGTTTCTTCTGTTGACTGTCTTCACAGGGCTTCTTGTGCAGAGAGTCTACAAGTTTTGGAACCACAGGGCCTGTGGATATAATACAGTGACAGAGTTGCATGTGCAAGGCCCTGGGTTCCAACCCCAGTACCCAAGAGGAGACTACCAAGTCAAGCATCTAACATAAACGATCCTTAATCAGCTTTCATTTCTGAAGTTCTCCGCGGGTATGAGTTTTGAATTCTTTCAGTCAAGGTCGGGGAGCGTCTCATTCCTGGTTTCCATTCTGTACTTGATATATTCACGTGGTGTCCACTGAAAGCTGAGCTACATCTTAACTGAATATAGTTTGAACAAGGAAGTTTGAGAAAATGTTCCCACTCTGGCATGCATTTCAGACTGATTGTTCCTCACCATCACGATGAACTTAGGAAACTACTTAGAGAGAATATTAAAAAACGGGGACTTGGGGTGTGTGTGTGTGATGAGTCTGTGCAGTGGGTCCTTGCCTGGAGGAGAGAAGGCCAGAGATGCCTGATGCCTTCACCCGAGGAGTGGTCAGCAGACAAGGCGGAGAGCGAGGCATTAAATCAGAGGCCCTCCCTTGCTATCCTAGCTCAAGAGGACTAGGTTCTCTTGCCCTTCTCCACAAAAGCACACTGGGTGGGGTGAGGCTGGGGAGATGCTCACTGGTTAAGAGTGATGGCTACTCTTCCAGAGGATCTGGGTCCCATTCCCAGTACCTACATGACAGTTCACAATCATCCATAACACCAGCATCAGGGGATCTGATGCCTTCTTCCAGTTTCCATGGGCATCAAGTATTGTAGGATAATCTTTTTGTACACTGTGAAGATGTGTCTCTGCCAAGACACCTTCTGATTGGTTTAATAAAGAGATGAATGGCTAATAGCTAGGCAGGAGAGGACAGGTGAGACTTCTGGACAGAGGTAGAAACTCAGGAAGAATCAGAGAGGTGGAGATTTGCCAACAAAACATGGAATCGGTTATATAGTATGGAGGAGAGGTAATGAGCCATGCAGCAGAGCATAGATTATTATAAGCAGGTTGATTAAAGTTATAAGAGCTAGTTGGGAGCAAGCCTATGCTAAGGCCAAGCTTCTATACTTAATAAGAAGTCTCTGTGTCATTATTTAGGAGTTGGCAGTCCAAAGACAGTCAGTCCGACTACAACCAAATATGCATGTGGCAGATAATACATGCAGGTAAAACACCTATATACATAAAATAAAACAAAATTAAAAAATTTTAAAAAACACACTGTGATAGGGATGGTGGTGGTGCACACCTTTAACCTCAGCACTTGGGAGGCAGAGGCAGGCAGCTCTCTCTGAGTTGAAGGGCAGCCTGTTCTATAGAGTGAGTTACAGGATGGCCAGGACTACACAAGACAGTGAAACCCTGTCTTGAAAAACAAAACAAAACAAAAAACTCACAAAGGTTCAGCTAAGCATGGTGGTACATGCCTGTAATCCCAGAACTCAGGAGGCAGAAGCAGGAGGAGGATGGATTCTAGACAAGCCTAGACTATAGAATAATACCCTGTTTGGAATACCAAACCACATAAACAAACTCCATGAAAATCAGCACAATTTATTAGCTATTACCAGAGTGAAAACCAAGACAAGGGGCAGAAGGAGTGTGTGGGAATTTCATCACTGCAGTGGAGAATGCATTTGAAATGTTCCTCTCAGATCATTAATTTTTACAAACTATGCCACCTTCCTTGGCAATAAACAAAAACAAAACAAAAACCAAAATAGACAAACAGACAAAACTCACTGCAAACAGAAAAATTCTCCTGTTTATCAGAAACTTAAATCAAGAAAAATAAAGACAGTTTTGGCTTGGAAAACATACTTTAATGTTTCCCTATTTCTGAAGTAGATGTTATTTGCTTTATCAAAATGCTCTCCTCAATGAAATCTCTGAAAAGAAAGGTCATATATACTTACGTGTTTTACACACACACACACACACACACACACACACACACACA